>CM047817.1:87496672-87606672 GCA_026214975.1 Gentiana macrophylla
ATGTTGATTCCAACTGGTGTAGTGTTATCCTTCACAAACACTAATATATATATTCACTATGCATGACTAAAATTGATATCCAGACTACAAAAGACTTATCAATATTCGGTCAAATCCATATATTGTATAAATATATGACTTCCAATGACCGAGAGGTTTGCTTTTATCCACAAAGGACATAAGCCTTGACAACTATCCCATCATAAGTTCATAAGGCAATATTCCTTTGTTCCGAATGAATCCAGATCCGCTTGTTCGGCAAGAAAAGTCTCAGGGAATCACCCCTATTTTCTCTGCTTTTGAACGAAATCATGCAATACTAAGTGGTAAGAGAGAGTCCAAGGTCCTGATTAACTCTACTTAGGAAATTACCCCTAGACCACTCAATCTTGCTCTCAAAGATAAACTTTCCTATTCATTCTACTCTTTTCCGTGTAGATCCAATTACTCCCACTAGGCCCGAGACACCTGTGGTTCTACCAGAGTATGAACGTAACTCAGAGTACCTAACTCCATTCATGTGGTTATGGCTATTAAAACCAACCTCTATTATCAACCTATATCGCTCATAAAAGAGCTTATAGTCATCAATCGATCCTCGATTACAAGTCCGCAGAACCCCGTAACGGGTAATGGATAAACCATACTCCCAATACTTACCGGGTGGATCTAAATTTGATCTAGTTTAGTAGTGTTTTAGTGTTATCACCAACAAACATGTTGGATGTGGTCTGATTTAGTCGCTTAGTAACTACCTTGAGCAAACGATTTCAAGGTTCAAGGTTTTACTGCTCATGGACTCTACTGTAAAGGATGCAATAGTATAACTCTCCTTTCCGATTTCAAGAATCCTATATCTAACCTTTATTCACAATAGGTTAAAAGATATATCACGTAATGGTCATTGATCGAACGATATCGTGAAATTCTCGGGCCTACCTTCAAGCACCGTGGTGCTAAATGCTTATATTTATGGAAGTGGGGTGAACCGAATCCACACCTTATCCAGTAAATTCCAAAGCATATTCTAGGTAGACTTCTGGTCTTACATTTCAATGTAGACCATTATTTCACTTTCAATATCTTTATTGAGTTACTAAAGGTATCAGAGCACATCTAAAACTATATAAGGCAATTTAACGGTTTCTCACTTAGTGAGAACATGTCACAATGAGGCAAATTTGAGCATCACCCTGAGGACTATGAATGGCCTATTCCGAGTATAGAATACTCTATCTCTCATGAAAACATAGAAACCTCAAAATATTTTGGATAAACTTTCCGGAGTGTTTGAATAGTTATCGACAAGAAGTCACTACTGGAGCTCCTACTAGCTTGTATCTTTATCGCACTCGAAGGTCGTCATGAACAAGCTTATGTTTTCTTTATAACCATTATCCTTTCCTAATTGAAAGGAAACTTAGTCATTGAACCTTTGAGACAATATAACCAAACTCGGGAGAAAAGGAATTACCTGAGCCACGCTTTCAGATCTTGTCTTTTGTGGACTATGCACTAACTATGGAATATGAAGAAGAGTTCATCTAAATATAGAAACCAATTGCTTTTAATAGTTCTTAAGATGTGTTTTATATACATATTTCAAGATTTGTAAGTGGTTTTTGACTTTATCAAACAAAAGTCCGAGTCATGGATTCAGATTTACAAATGGTATATTCACTTTCTATACGACAAACAAATTATCGAATAAGGTAAATCCTTTCGCTCCAACGAATCTTAAACCGAAAATAAATTTTCCAAGGATATCCAAGGATTGAATCGAGATTCATTTCCTTATATCACTCCCACTATTCTAGCTAAAATTAATCGCCCGTTGTTTACTCCTTTAATCATTAAATGCACCGCCACCTTGTTCTTCCAATGAACTTAGCTCAAGAAAATCGCCATGATTCATAGGTTGGTGATCCAAAATCACCGCCCTTATCCTATGATTTTCGCTAATTAATTTTCGGTTCACCTAAAGTTTTCTCGCTTTAGATGACTAACACTTTTAGACATATTCTCCCATTCTTTCCGTGAATGGAAACAGTCTTGAACCGGTTTGAGTAGACACTACTCTTGAACCGTGGGATGTCTATTTCGAGTGTTACTCGTCGGGACTTCTGATTTTTTAATATACCAGAAAAAAACAACAAATCACAACATTAAAGCTCCTACTAGTTTATCGGTTCCAAATACTGCCTAACGAGCAATGCTTTATTTTTATGATTTTCCGATTTTTTGATTAGAAAATCTTTCGTACATAGTTCCAATGTTTCGGAAAACAACAAATCATAGAACTCCCACTAGTTCATCGATTCCAAATATCGCCCAACTAGCTTACATTTCATGACTTTCCGGTATTTCAATTAGAACGATTACGTGTAGTCGGGCTACACTTTTCAAATGTTCTAGAAAACAACAAATCATAAAGCTCCTACTAGTTCATCGATTCCAATAATCGCCCAAATAGTAACACTTCATGATTTTCCGATTTTTCATTTAGAAAATTACTCGTGTAATCACTACACACTCAAAATTCACTAAGAATTTCAAAGTCCAAATCACCTTTGATCAAACTAAGTTAGTCTTCCGCTTGACACGACGACACAAGTGACATACCTATATGTCACTCTGGTTTTAAAATGCTTAAGAGAAAATATCTTTCAGAAAAATAATTGCATTATCGATTAACTAGTTCAACGTCCTACTTACTTTCCATTTTTTAACGAAGTCAATACTAGTCAATTATTAATTTTAAGCAATTTAGTAAGTGGATATAATGTTGTAAATAAAATGACATATATTAATTCAAGTTTAACACAACTATATAAGTTTATTTTAGGAATTGTAAACTAAAATTAAGTCTACTCTACTATTCCAAGTTTTAACCCTCAGATCTCAAAGGTCGCCGTAGTGGTAGTCAAAGAGATGACGGTTAAATCGAGACAATCTCATCAATGAATAACTTGTGAGAATCCAACATCCACGAGAATCAAACATCCCTTTATTCATTGAATACCTTCCTTTTAGCATAGATATTATCAAGAATACCCTTGATGAGTGTGACCTACTATATCGATCTCTTTAGTACGCCCAGTGTGCCGCCGTAGATAGGTCATTGACCCGACGAGTACCCGAAATCCTATCCTTTCGGAGACCAAACCATAAATGTTGATAGGTGAACACCATCCGTAGGGGCGAAATCAAAGCGCCGCGAGGCGCTACCCTTCTCTCACTTACTTGTATCTATAGTAGAGGCCGTGGGTTGGTCGTCGCCCCGCTCCCACTCAATATTTTGGAACCGGTGGTGGGTTAACTAACCACGCTCTTTTGATGTTAACATAAAAGCACACCAAATCAAGGATTCTGAATGGTGTCGGTAACGAAAGCAAGCCTACCCGCCCTATTCGTTGGAACATATGTGATAATGAACGAACGAAGTCGGGTCAAAGAGAGCCCGTGAGATAAGAAAAGAATCACCCCTCCGCCGCCGGGTGTAGCTTAGTCTTGCCGACCCCGATGCATGCATCACACTAGAGGGTTAAGTCGGTCGAGCTAAGCTCAGTTGACCACCCAACCTATAAAGCGAACTGCTTTTATCCAAGATTTATTGTTCTTTATCATCATTCAATCTCAGAGACACTACTTAATCTAAAACGTGATCTCGCTTGGGCTTTTAAGGCGGTTCACCGAGAACACACACCAAAATGCTTAACGATTTCATAAATCCAACTCGGATCTTTAATTAGTTACTAAATTAATTAATTACCACGTACATTAAATTTCAACTAATTACGCGAGTTTGTATACATGCCTATTTTAATTACCAAAATTAAAATTCTACATGTATGCATGGATGGATTTATGATATGACGATGTCACAAGTAATTCGATTTTATATCTATTTTATGATCAAACACATAAAAATAAATTATGAAAATTTAAACACCTAGATGGATCGCTTAGACTTCATTAACCTATTTTCTAAGGAAAGTATAAAAAACTAATTCCAAATCTTTCAGTCTCGATCTTGAACTTGAATCATCCGGATCTTCAAAGCTTCAATCTCGACACTAACTTGATCGACGAAGGAGAGAGGCCAGAATATACAAATATATTAAAAAATATATGTATGTTATTAAACTGTTTTATTAAAAAAACTTTCCTTTTTTTTAAAAAATTTAACAGCTCCTCGGCCAAATTAATAAAAAAAGCTTTTTTTTTTTTTAATTCAGTAGACCATGCGGCCAAAAGTAAAAAAATAAGGTTACAACATAAAAAGAAGCTGCTGCACTCAAATTTTTTTTTGCCGTGACCAAATTTTTTTTTGCCGGAAAAGAAAATAAAACAATCGCCTCCTCCCGTTTACCTTCTGATGATTTTCAACACCGCGATCTTCAACACATTATCTTCGCTGCCTCGAACCCGGAACAAAATTAAATTACAAGTCCTATGCTCAAGTGATACTAATCAAAAGAGCTACTAAATAGATCTACTTTAAACAATACCAACCTCAATCCATCTCTTCAACCAAGACATTCACAACATAAAAATATATATGTGCATCGCCCCAAAAAAATTGGGACACAAAACTACATGTTTTCCACTTAGATCTAAAATTTTATACGATAAATATAGATCACTGCGCCGATCGATACCATCGTTAGTAATATCGTCCGCAGAATGAAGCGATTTAAGGATCTAGACTCATAAATTACACGTAATAAAATAACTAGATCTACGCTTATAAGGGGTTGTAGATCATACCTCTTGGATCTCAAAATCCAAGTAGAAGGACCGCAATATGAAGAATGAAAGATGGTGTGAAGAGCACCACGATCTTCCGCACGTGTGATCCAAGCAACTCCGGTGGAAGGAAATTCTCGCCTCTAATCCTCCCGATGCTACCCGGAAAATCTCCAAGATTTTCCCTTGCTCCTGGCGAAAAAATTTTCTTCTCTCTAAGAGATAGAAGTCTAAAATTGTGTGTGTGCAAGAGCAGGCTGGGAGAACTCTCTTTATATGTGAGAGTAATCTTTGTCTCCAAGGATTTAATAATTATCAATTATAATAATCCTATTAAATAAAAGATAATCCTAGAAATATTCTAACAAATCTAGAATAATCTTTATCTTTATTTCTTACTATAAATATTTATCCAATAAATATTTTTTCGCACACGTCTTATTAATCCACAAGAAAACAAATTTCTTGCTCACTAAGACAATGCTCATGGCCTAAAATTATCTTCTTGACCTAGTCAATATTATTTTCGACAATACACACCAAATTGGGCCAAGATTATGAAAAATGCCTCTTTTCACATATTTAATTATTTAGCCTAACTAATTTAATAGTCCACTAAACAATTAATTCACATATCGCTTTAATTAAATTCTAATAAGAACTAAATTAATATTATTAGATTCGACGTCCGAGAATAGCTATGCTATATCGGAGCACGTCGGGGACCATTGACTAATAATCGTTCGATAAATCAAATAAATAATTATCTTACTAAACGTAATAATTATATTCGATAAATCAATCACGTGAATATGCCACCATAATCCCGTGATCGCACTCCTCCGATTATGAGATTATATTTATCTCTCACGAGAATGATAATAAGCGCCCATTGATATAATCATTACATATGGATTAATCCTCCATAGATCGCTCATTCTAAATCGGGAAGTTACCGTTAACCCTTTTCGTAACCTCTTATCCTTATTTACCATTAACCCCTAGTTGATCAATTAATTCATACAACTCACCGTAGCTAATCACGTGTAATATGAACTCCATGGATCGATCGCTTTCAGATTAACAAATAAAGGAATCGTTCTGCCTACTTCCATAAATGGAAGGAATGGATTCCGGGATTCTGATAACACGGACTACTCACTCAATCCAAGACAATGCCAAGATGGGGTAATTCAGATCATGAGACTCAAGGTAATCCTTAACCGTCAAGTCAAACCTCATACCGATTCAAGCGCTTGATTGTGATCACTCAGATTAAGATATATCCATAAATATGATCATCGATTGATTCGATAAGACTTCTCAATTACGGAATTATATCGTGAACTCTAATCAAATCGGTCCAAATTTTATATGATATATCTATCATATATAAATGCCCCACTAGGTTCTCTTAATCAAAGTCCGGATAAGACAATCACACCTATTGTGTTTCGGGCGCATTAATAGCACGTTAAAGGAGAGACCCGATACTCGATTAACTTCACTACGGGCTAATTGTATTTTAAGTACATCTTTACTAACTCAATCCTCGTGTATATCCCATACATCGAAAGTTAAGTGATTACATAAACGATATACTTTAGTGGTTTTCTCAGTAGTGTAAATACTATTGTCAAATCGGGTGAATATGAGAATAATAAAATTGAATAATAATATCATTTCATTTATTAAATAAAACAATTACAAAATTGTCTTTCGGCATTACAACCAATGTAAGAGCAAATAAGAAAGGCAAGAGAGGAGATGGAAAAGATATCAAATGAACCTTGCATAGGTTTTTCTCACCCCATCCAAAGAAGAGATGATGATAGAGACAGATCGTGTAGACAACAAAGACACTGGATCAAATCAAAGAAAGAGGATCGTAAAAACCAACATAGAGTCAAGACGCAGAGGTAACACTAGTAGAAGAAGCAAGCAGAGAGATATACCGTGAGAAAAGAACTCACTGCACTCAGGAAGAGTATGATGTCAAGTACTAAAACAATGTAAGAGAGTTCTTCAGTGGTCCAAACGGTATATATCCTAATCAAACGCAAGATGAAGCTTGGGCAGATCAAGCTAAGATATCGTGATGAGAAGATGAGAATCGATATGGCCAAAATCTACAATGATGTTAAGAGACAAGATGCATCTCTCAACCGTAATGCTAGATCCAACTCAATCGCCAGACTCAAGTACAAACCCATACCCTCTCTCGCACAAGGACTGTAAGATTTGCTCAAATGAACAACAAGAAGATTTCAATTACATGGAAAAATTCTTCGATACTACGGGAAAATGAACCGACAAGAACAATGGGGTATGTTCAAAAGTCTCAAGTTTGTTGACTCACATTGTCAAGCTGGGGGAAAGACTTGAAAATTACTTTGGAGAACCTCGAGCAAATGAGACTATGCTTGACTTTCGCAAACTCTTCAACAAGAAGATATTCTAGGAGTCTCTCGAGTACAATCGCTATGGCATACTGGTGTGGAAGTTTCCATAAATTGATTGGAAAGATATGGAGGAGGTTCGCACCATAAAATTCAAGAGGTACAAAGCTAGCAATTGAGCAAAATATAATTATTGTACTTTGAATATATTTTGAACCTATATTTCCTATTGCCCTTAAATGGATGAATAAAATCTGTTGAGATATATTCCATTGTTTATTATGAAAATTTTGGTATACTTATGTTGAGGCTTATGGGGTTTTGGCATCATCAAAAAGAGGGAAATTGTTAGGAACATTTTATTATGTTTTGATGATAGCCATACTAGCTGTTATAGCAAGCCTGAAATAAGTTAGAATTCTCTGTATAAGTCTTTACATAGAGTCTGACATGTTTTATAAGTTGAGTCAGACAAGTATTGTACTAGTTGGTAGGACGGATGAGTAAAAATGATTTTCGGCAGAGTGAACCCAGCCAAGTACCAGCAGAGAAGCATGAAGACATTATGGTCTGACTTATAACCAAGGAAGTTTGTGATGACCTTGGATAAGTCTAAGTTACATTCCAAGTGATGAAGCTTGATGTTTAAATATGGTGTACACTGGTCTCACACAAATCAAGGATCATTGAAGTACAAAGATTCTCCCGAACCTAAAAGAATGAAGGAAATAAAGTGAATCAAAGAAAGTGAATCGACTATCGGCCGAGTGAAGACAAAGCAGTTGAAGGAAGATCTAAACGCCAAAGTCGATACCACTTAATCGATCAGAGAACGCCAAGTAAACCTTACTTGATCATATTTTGAAGTATGAAGAAGATACAGAGGATCAAGCATTAAATGCACAATCAATTGAGGATCAATCAAAGACGGATTTTATGATAAACGCTTGAAGAAAATCCGATCGGTGAAATCAGGAGAATATAATAAAGGGAATCAAGAATAAAATCAAGGATTATTCCCTCATTAAAATAGCCAAAGGACGGAAATTCAAATCAAGGATTATCAAGGCTATAAATAGAAGGCATTGACAGATAAGAATATATATACAAGAGAACGATTAAGTTTGATAATTTACATGCGAAACTCACAAAGTGAAAAGCCTTTATCTCGTGTTAAAAGGAAATATCTAGAGATCAACTCTCGTGAATCGTAACTTCAATTACAAATCAAGCATTGAGATTGATCAACAAACTTGTGAATCCAATTCACATCAACCGAGGCAATTGAATAAGAGAAACCGAGAAGGAGTTGCAACCTTTGTGATAGCCGTCTGTAAGATTTGTTCTCAGCGAGAAGTGATAGAGACCGAGTCACCAAGCTTTCGGGCCGTGGAGTGATAGTCTTGAAGATTGTGAAGCTTGTGTAGTCAAGGACAATCGTATTTATTGTATCTCGTGAAAACAATAGTGATTCCTCCAATCATCACAGGAGAAGAGTGGATTAAGGGATTACACCACCCTCGAACCACTATAAACCTTTGTGTCTATTTACTTTCAAAGAATTTACTTTTCAACACTTCACTTAATCGCATAATAGATATCTCGTGGTTGCATAATCTACTTTGAAACAACGCTTTAAGAAGGGACTTATCCGCTACCCAAAAGATTTTAAATATAAGAAATGTTTTTGAAACTCCACTATAGTCATTCACCCCTCTCCGCCATAGCTTTACCCTTCTCTAGACCAACACCGAGGATTTGATAAGATGAGCTGTCGTGCCTGCCAAAGATGACAGACTCAAAAAAATGTAGGGAAAAATTGAGGAGTTATAGAGTTCAAGGCCATCAGACGAGGCCAAGCCAACCTCAGGAATTATCGTAATATTTGAGCATATTTTGAGCTCGCTACCGAAAAAGTCACTTATCCGCAGATTATTACTATCGGGGACAACCTCGTCTCAGATGAGTGGATAACCTCATTCGAGAGCCGGATAACACTTGCGACTAACAACAAATCCACTTGGTGCATAGCCCTAGTATAAAGTATACAGAGAGGCCGCATCATTGATCCGCGGTTCAGCTCAAAGATCAATTCAAAATAGGAATGATTTCAAAAACAAGTTTTTAGCAGAGTGTGAAATGGCAGATAGGCCAAAGAAAATGATCAATGACCTATACGACATCCGCCAAGGGGAAATGAGTCAAACAAAAGTTATTACGACATGTTCATGCACGATATGATCAACCAAAGAATATCCCAAATTTCGAGGTCAAACCGAGTTTCTCACCTGGAATCGCTAAAGGTCCTCAAGACACACTTATCCATCAATCCCGAAAAGCCTACGTGATTTGATAGACTGTGCCTAAAAATGGATTGAATGAGGCGATGCCTCACCTCAAAGAAAGGAAAACAAAGGGCGATCATAATAATGATTGAAAAGAGGATTGCAATGAGGATCGGAAAGAAGACGGCGGGAAGAACGATGACCGCGAAGTCAAAAAACCTATTAATTTCGATGAGAAGGATTTCATTCCTTTGAACACAAAACCCTCACAGATTCCATTTGAAATCCATGATCGATATAGAAGCCCCACTTACGAGGCCAATCCAAGCTTCACGATCAGACAAAGCATTGTGTTTCCATGAGGACCTCGGTCACATAACAAATGAGTGCATCACCTTGAGGATAATAATCGATAAGATGATCAAAAAGGCTCGTTGGATAAGTACAAAAGAACGGCGGGGCCAATAGAAATGACAGTACTGTAAGTATGCAAATGAGATCGAGTTATTATTGAGGAGTTTCCATGAACAATCGCCTTAAAGATCAAATCAATTCTATCAACGCCGGGAGTTATGGAGAAATCCATCGCTTTTAGGTGATTCTTAACAAGCCATAACCTTCAGAGCTTAACTAGCGGGCCCTCCAGGGGCAAATGGAGCTACCCATTATGGTTCAGTCGGGATCAACAACTTCGGGTAAACATAGTTTTGTTAGATAACGGGTCGCCGAGACATCATTTATTGAAAGACACAACCATAGATCGGTTACGAGAAATACAGCTTAGGCCATACCTTGTAATGCTTGAGGGATTTCTAACGACAAAGTCGAGTTATGGGCATGATTGACCTGGATGTCGAGATCGGAGATTTTGAGCCAACCGCAATTGAAAAGTGGTTGCTTTCTTGTGGTCGACTTGTATTCCTACTACACGGCAATCCTAGAGATCCCCGCACTCGTAAAGTTTCAGATGGTAGTTTCGTGCCGCACCAAAGTGCCAAGTTTTACATCGACAATGTATCGGGTGGCCGCCAATCAACCTCATCTCCATCTCAATCATATTACCGAAAATCAAACCGCCATCTCGACCCAAGGCCAAGATAAGAAGCCGTAATCAAAGATGTTGGATCCACGCCAGGCTTAGAAATGGATAAATGCGTAAAGAAGGTCAAGATAGGGAAGGCTCAAATCAAGTAAACGGATTGAGCAAAGAGAGAAATGGAGAAGGTTTAGGCCAACCTGTGGTGGACGAGATCAGACCCAAGATGGTCATATGCGACTATCCATAGGTAAAAGATGACCAGACTTCACCGCTCAGGATGAGCTGGTCGAGGTAGTCATAAATGAAGCATACCTGCACTAAAATGAAAGTTGGGGTAAGCTAGATGAGCAAGAGAAAGAAAAGTTGATATCACTACTTAAGGAAACTCTAGAGGCCTTCGCTAGGGTTATCACTGACATGAGAGGTGTCGAGCCCAAAATTGCATTGCACCACCTTAATGTCGGCCCTAACTTTAATCCTATTCAGCAAAAGGCTCACCAATTTTCTAAGGAAAAAGAGATCGCCATAAAAGTTGAAGTCGATAAGCTGGTTCAAGCCGAGATTATCAAGGAACTTCAGTACCCCACTTTGCTAGCTAATGTTGTGATAGTTAAAATACACAATGGGAAGTGGCGAATGTGCATCGACTTCACCGATCTAAACAAAGCTTGTCCTAAAGATCCCTATGAGCCGCCCCAGATTGATGAGAATGGTCTGTAATTAATCACCGGCTTTGAGATGTTAAGTTTCTCGGATGCGCACTCAGTTACCATCAAGTGAAGATGGCATATAGCAAGAAATAGATGACAACCTTCAAGGCCACCGGAGGAATGCACTATTACGAGATAATGCCCTTCGGTTTAAAGAACGCGGGGTTGATTTACCAGTGAATGGTCAACAGAGTTTTTGGTTCCCAAATCGGGAAAAATATGGAGGCTTACATGGATGAAATGGTCGAAGTCATCCCGCATCGATCACGCCGTGGCCTGAAAGAAACCTTCGATAATGTCAAGAAACACTCCATGAAGTCGAATCCACCAAGTGCTTCATGGTCACAAAAGGGAATTGAGGCAAACCGAGAAAATACGAGCTTTGTTGAATATGAAAGAGCCCACATGTATCGTAGATGTACATGGTCGAATGGGAGGATAATTGCCTTAGGAAGATTCATCTCAAAATCACGACAAGTGCTTACCGCTTATCAAAATTCGAAAGGTGATAAGACATTCGTGTGGACTAAAGGTTCTCAAAAGCTATTTGGTGAGCCCCCTCTCATTGGTCACCCAGCTTGTACGAGATGAACTCTTTTTATTCAAATGCTTCAGATCGAGTCAGAAGCCAGACTTGTTAAAGAGGATGACACCTCCAAAATCCCATCTACTATGTTTCAAAAGGTCTCAGCATCATTGAGAGCCATGATTTTAATATAGAGAAATTGGCCTATTGTGTTGTCATGGTCGCCAAAAACTAAGGCTTATTTTTCTTCGTGATACGATTGTAGTATTGCACAAGCCGGATCTTTTAGGCCAATTGCTTCGTTGGGCCATCGAATTGATGGAATTTGACATATGCTATGAGCCTAGAAAGGCAATCAAAGCCCAAACCCTGGAAGATTTCATAGTCGAAACGAGTATCAACGAAGAGCGGCCCGTAGAACATCTTAGTCTGCACCTTGTCGACCAACCAAGCACTTTAGCTATGACTGCGCCGCAAAGGCCAAGTCATTGCTGGTAGCTATATTTCATAGGGCTGTGAACCAGAATGGTCTGAAATGGTTGTGGGGCCGGGATCATATTGCTCGAACCAGGAACTTCTGAAGAAATCTAAAAGGCACTCAGATTCAACTTCACGACATCGAACAATCAAGTGGAGTATGAAGCCGTTATCGTGGGCCTTGAGCTCGCAAAGGCGATGAACGTGGATAATGTCGAAATTTTCTACGATTCATAACTAGTAGTTCACCAGGTTGCTGGTTCAAACGCAACTAGGTGTGAAACTCTACAGAGGTACCTTGAACTCGTCCTTAAATTAAGAAATGGTTTCAATCATGGTGGAAGAGGGAAGGATAATTGAACCGTCGATCATGGTGGAATACTTATCTGAGTCTGCAATCCATGGGACCGTGATCATAGATATCCAACCGCTGACTACTGCTGGCCATGGATCGACGAGATCCTAGCTTACATTGAAAAGGGAACCCTCCCCGCCGATCCGAAACAAGCTCAGGATGTGAGAAAATGATCACCGTTACATGATCATAAATGGAATTTCTATAGACAATCATAAGAGGTCAAAGGAATATTGATGGAATTGCGTGAAGGAAAGTGCGGGGTCACCCCAAGCCGATGCTCACTCGTAAAGTTCTCATTGGCCATGGGTACCACCGGCCCGAGCTCACATGACGACGTGCAAAAATATGTGAGAAGTTGTGACAAGTGCCTGGTCACCGACATACCAAGACTACCTTCACCAAACAAAGTATTATTGTCGCAAGATGGCCGCTCGACATACGGGCAATCGATCACATCCGCCACTCAAGAAAGGAAGATCAGAGTGTGAATACGCCGTCGTCAGAAGTGGACTACTCACCAAATGGATCATAGCAAAGCCCTCGCAAAAATCAATTCTAAGGACATCATCTATTTTTGCTCGATCGTATGGACTAGATTTGGAGTCCTCGTAGGCGATCGATCTCACCATGGCCCGCATTCAGTGGACGAGTTCTCTCAATTCAGAAAGAGCATAATGTGAAACATTGGCAATCATCGGTGTCCTACCCTCGGCGGAATGGACAAATGAAAATGCAAACAAGCAAGTCCTCAAAGTGTCAAGAAAAGTTTTGATGAAAAGGTTGGAAACGGGTAGACCACGCGCCGTGGCTCTACGGGCGCTTCGAACCTCACAAAAGACGATGACGGGAGAGACTCCTTTCGCCCTCACTTATGGTTCGGAAGCTATGGAACCTGTTGAAAAGGCATTCCCATGTCTGAGGGTCTAGCATTTCAATGAGACCGAAAACTCCGATAACCTGCACAACTCCACCTCGATTTGTTAGAGGAAAAGCGGATGAATCTTACGGTCGCTTAATCAACGGCAAGCAAGCGACCAAACGACACCATGACAAGCAGGTTCGTGAAGACAACTTCTCGGTTGGCGACTTTGTTCTATTTGATATGAAGCCGCTTGTCATAAGGCGACTAAAGGAAGTTGTCGAGAAGAACCGGGAGGCTCCACCCAAGTGTCTAGAATAATCAAAAGGGCACTTATGTTTTAGAAGACAATGAGGGTCGTGAGTATAACATGTCCCGACATGCCGACAACTTGAAAAAGTACTTCATGTAAGAGCAACGCCTCTTTAGAAATAGTTCGAATACCATCTTAAAACATGAATAGATCCAGATCACAGGTAAACCTTTTCACCACCAAAGAAATGATCCAGAATCTAACCAGCTTTTACATTTCTCTAAAATATATATAGTCTTGTTTCAGAGCCACCTTCTTTTCTCATTATCGTTAGCTTTTTTATGATCATCCCTGACCACCACGTCGTCACACTTTGCTCCACCAATTAAAATTCTTAAAAGAAGGGTAAAATTGTAAAAAATAAGATTTATACTTTTACACTGCAGAGATCTCATATGTTTTTTATTTTCTATCGATCCCGAATCATAATATTATACTAGGTCCAGAAGTATAGTAAAATTCGTGTCTCACGATAGGTAAATTTTGAGTCATTTTTCAACGAAGTCAAAGAAAACTACGTCAAATTCAATGAACATGCCAAAAAAAAAAAAAAAAAAAAAGAAAATCACTATAATATACCTCCACAGGGTCATTACCAAACAAACCAAAGCAAGACACATACTAATTCATTAAGAATTATTGCACAACAGCATACATGTTCCAAGCAAAATAATACTCCCGTTTCAATTTGTTTGAAACTTATTTCTTTTTTTTTGTTTGTTTTAAAATAATTCTCATGACTCTAAATAGACTTAAACTTTGTACTTTAATTGCCAAAATAGCCAACTCATTAATTGATGTATCTTAAATATTTTGAAAACAATGCTACATATAAAAAAGATAAAAAGATAAATTGATCAAGTTTTAAATAATCAGACAACTCATTAATTGATGTTATTTTAAATATTGCGATTTTTAAAATGTCCCAAATAAATTGAGACGGAAGAAGTATTATGTACATATATACTATCAAATTTTAGAACATATTAATAGCAATTTTTTTAAGATGAACTAATACCAATTTCCTCCAACAGATTTTTTCCAATTTCAATTACCAACATGGGCATGAAAGAGAACGTTACACCTTTATTCCAGGCAACAATCAGTAGGTTACGTGTATTTATAGCTTGGCAATCGGCGCCAGAAAAATGATGACTTACGATAGCAATCCAACATTTACCAAAGAAGTGTGCCGAATCGGATATACAACAACGGCAAACAAAATCGATCCCACGAGAAATCGACCGAATTCCAAATTATGTCTTACACTTAGTTTAGGTCAATAATGTTAAAGATGATGATCAATGACAATCACCAAGAGACAAGAGCTAATGTTGAATTATACAAACTAAAAACGATGATAAAAGAAACACAGTCAAACAATGATTAAATTGATTACTATCACCTCTAATCGACATCGGAAATGATCTTATACAAATTAACCCTCCTAAAGTTCTATCAAAGAATTTGTATGAACTATGAGTGAGGCGACAAAAATATTTTATCAATTAATTAGAATGACGGTTTTTCATAATTTTTACATAAAGTACAAAACTATTTTTCTAAAATAAAAGGTCGCCTATTTTATGAAAAAAATAAATAAATAATACAACTTACTTTCTCTCTCATCCATTATTTTAAAACACTTGTATCTCTCAATCTACAACTCCAAATTTGAAAAAAAAAATTCACCAATTTTTTTTTTCTTTTCATGCTCTTTATTTTAATACCACATTCAACATATTCAGATGTGATTTCAAAAAATCCACTTTCAAAATTCACTATTATTCGAAATTCACTGTCGTTATTCATTGATTTTCTGATTCATCGAATAGATTCATTTGAGTGAATTTTGATAAATGAATCTCATGAAAAATGATGTAATTATATCGAACCAAAGTCTCCAATCGAAGAGCATGAAAAACTAAAAAATTCAATGAAAGTTTCATCGCGTTTGGAAATTTAGATCAAAAGATACGAGAGTTTGAAAACGGGGGAGGAGAGAAAAAAAAAATTCAGCAACAGGCGTCCCAACCTCCCAGGCGTCGGATTTCATTTTTTGATTTTTTTCTTTTTGGCTATAAAAATTAAAGGTTTGTCATTATCTAAAAAAAATGTACACACATGTTATTCAAAAATATTTCAAATACTCTTTATCCCTAATTCTTTTAAGAATTTATGAGTGTAATATGCTAAAATGGAAGATATACACTATAACTAGACTTGGCCAAATGGTGCAACCGGACCGGATCGGAACCGGAACCGGAGGTTGGAGTGAACCGCCGGTTGAACAAACTTGCAGTTGGAGGAGTAAAACCGGCGGTTGCCAATTCGCCACGGTTAACGGTTCACACGGTTCAGATCACGATTTAAATCACGGTTCAGGCTACGTTTTTAATTTTTTTTAATTTTTTTTTTACATTTTCATATAATACTTGTTATTTTCACTACAATAACAAATTATTATTCTTTTTACTATAATTACTTAAGCGAATGTAATATATTTTTTTTTTATTCGTTTTAATTATAATATTAATATTGTGTTATTTTATTTATATGTAAATTATGTTATTTTTTCAACACTTATACGGAAATTAATACGCCTACGATCTTTTATATGTAATCGTGTCGGAGTATACGGCTATTATAAAATCAAATAACGTAGTTCTTATTTTTTTATTTTTTTTTAGTCTTTTATAGTTTTTTTGATAGGTTATTATAGTTTTTTTAGGGGAATGGCTGAATGACAAAAATAAATAAATAAATCCTGAATGATAAAAGAATATTTTCATGATTATAAAATGACAAAATCACAATTGTTACTTTAAAATTATTCTTCACGTGTTAACGTTACTTTGTGTTTTACAATTGTTACTTCATATTTACTCTATTCCACATTTGTTACTTCATATTTGTTACTTCATAATTGTTACTTTTGTCCTTATTAAATTACAGTTTCCTTTTATCCCGATTTTTTGATAATTTTGTTATTCTGGACAAAAATATTTTTTTTTTATTATTGTTGTTGTTTTAGTCTTTTATATAGTTTTTTATAGGTTTTTTTAGTCGGTTTTAAGTATACGTTGATTAAAAATGTTGTTTTATTAACTATTACGTGAGATATATTGTGTTGTTTTTTTTATATGTAAATTGTGTTATTTTTTCAACGCTTGTACCGATAATTCGTTTGGCTATTACGATCTTTATATATGTAATCGTGGCTTGACGACGATATATATAAAATCAAATCAACGTAGTTCTTATTATTTTTTTAGTGTTTTATAGTTTGTTTGATAGGTTATTATAGTTTTTTTTTATTATTGTTGTTTTTTAGTCTTTTATAGTTTTTCTTATAGGTTTTTTAGTCGGTTTTAAGTATACGTTGATTAAAAATGTTGCTTTATTAAATATTACGTGAGATATATTGTGTTGTTTTTGTTATATGTAAATTGTGTTATTTTTTCAACGCTTGTACCAGTAATTCGGTTGCTTACGTATCTTTTATATCTTTTATATGTAATTCGGATGCACGAAACGTATAAAAAAAATCAAAGCGAACGTAGTTCTTATTGTTTTTTTTAGTCTTTTATAGTTTGTTTGATATGTTATTATAGTTTTTTATTATTGTTGTTTTTTTAGTCTTTTTTAGTTTTTTTATAGGTTTTTACTTCGGTTTTAAGATGCGTTGATTAAAAATGTTGTTTTGTTAAATATTACGTGAGATATATTGTGTTGTTTTTCTTATATGTAAATTGTGTTATTTTTTCAACGCTTGTAACAAGAATTCGCGGTTCGCTTCACGATCTTTTATATGTAATCGTTTATGAGACGACACGATATAAAATCAAAGCGAAAACGTATTTATTTATTGCTTTTTTTTAGTCTTTTATAGTTTTTTTGATAGGTTATTATAGTTTTTTTAGTCTTTTATAGTTTTAAAAATGTTTTTTTTTTAGTCTTTTATCTTATTGTTTTTATTTAGTCTTTTATTGTATTTTTCATACATTTTTATAGTATTTTATAGTTTGTTATAGTTTTTTTTAGTTTTGCATAGTGTTGTTATGGTTTTTTATTGGTTTTTATTGTTTTTTGTATTCTTTATAGTCTTTTAATATATTTTTATAGTATTTAAAGGTTTTTTAAATGTTTGTTTTATTGTAGTCTTTTGTAGCATTTTTATGTGTTTGTATTTTGTAGTTGCATACAATTTTTTAGGTTTGTATATGGTTTTTTTTGGGTGTTTTTATTTTTATTTTATAGGTTTCTATAGTTTTTATTTTTTTTTTTATGGTTTTTAGTAGGAGGTTTTTTTTATATATAGTTTCTTATAGTTTTTTTTAGTCTTTTATAGTTGTTTTATAAGTTGTAAAAAATATATAAGTAAGATATAAATTGCGTACATTTAATCGATGTCGGTATTTCGAGCGCTTGCTTCTGATTCAATGTCTTGCACCCTCTTCTCGGCTCGTATCCAATCTTGACAACACATTTGCTTCTCTAGCGTGGAGGGATGAATTGAACATCTTTTATTGGTAAGCACATATCCTGCCATGCCGAAAGCTCGCTCAAGAGTGACGGTCAAACAGGCAACTTAAAAACTCGACCGCTTATCAAGATTAGTAATCGAATATTCTTTAGCATGTCTCTTCCACCACTTCAATAAGTCAAGTCGAAATCATAGGATTCGGTTTCACAGCCTTCAAATGTTGTGCTTAAAAATTTGGATATCTATGTACGTTGATCGGATGACGATGTCTCTCCCTTCTGTCGTTTCGAATTCATTTTATCCAGAACTTTTTTAAGTCCCTTCAGACACTGCGCGGGGTTAGTAGAAAGCACTTGCGGATGGATTGTAACCACGCGCTTCTCAATCCATTCATACGCTCATATTCAACATACAAAGCGTTTAATAAATTTTCAAGTCTATCTACTTCATATGTATAATCTACCGGAGGCACATTATGAGTATTAGACAAAGCATCACAGTAAGCACTTAACATGTTAGACACACCTACTAGTCTTATACGAGGGTCGAGAATAGAAGAAATGAGATAAGTTTCAGGAATATCCAACATATACTTATTCCATTTCTCTTTCATCGGCCCTAATCATTGAAATAATGTAGCGTCGTGTTCCATGGTTTCAAACTCGGCAGTTATTTCTACACTAGCAGGCAAGACTAAATGTGTTGTGGGTTGATAACATTTTGAAAACAATTCAGTGATTTTTTTGAATACTTCAAAAACATCCATCGGTGTCTTGCATGCAGTCCAAATAGAGGGATACAAACAATATTCGCTCGGACAGTGTTCACTTAAAAATTTACAAAAGGCATTTTTAATTTTGTTTGTTATTTTTCCAAAGATCATAAGTCGTGTTCCACCCATGTGATACATCGTATGGCGAGTTTGATATGGCGATGACCTTTCTTTTAGAAATTTATACCACTTATTAACAAGAATATTTCTACCTAACACATGTGAAATCGCAGCTTTTATCGTGATTAATATTATGGTCAAAAAAATTTAGACCATCTTTTACACATAAATTAAAAATATGGCATAAACATCTAACATGAAAAATTGACCGTTACAAAGAGGTTCACAATATCGGGATAGTCGGGAATAGAAGCGTTGTTGTTTGAAGCATTATCAAACGCAATAGAAAAACTTTATCTTTTAAATCGTATTCTAAAAATATCAACTAATAAAGATGCAATGTTAGAAGCATTAAGAGTTTTATTGAATAAACGAAAAGCAAGTAACATTTTTTGGACAATCCAAGTGTTATCAATCTAGTGGAGACGACACGCCCAAATAAAAATTGTTGGTCCTCCGATCCTTCCAAATATTGGCACATACACGTATTCGGAATTTATTTTTCTTCAAAGTTTCTTTAGTAATATTTTGTCGTTTAATAAATTTATTTTTGAAATCCCTACTAACCGTTGCACGAGGGATCTTAGTAAAAGCTAGCTGCAAAGCCCCTTGTACGTAAGTTTCGAAAATAGGATTCTCAGGAAAGCTAAAATGAAGACCCATCCCCGCAATAAGATATGCGGTTAGATCTCTACAGTTATCACGAGTGTAAATAAAGAGTGGATTAGTGTTACCTCCGCTGGAGCTCGGCATGTTTAGTTGGGTTTGAGACGCGTTATCTTCCAATTTTTCCCAGTGTTTACTTAACATGTGACCTCAAGATCGATCCGTAACCACCGCATGTTTAAATTGCTATTTTTTGCCACAGAAATTGCACACCCCGTAGAAAAACTTTCCGAGGTTAGCTAATGCTATTTCATCAGCCAGAGGAACCTTAGTGAAAAATTCCGTAAAAATTCTCGATTTTAACCTTTTTTCTTGTGCTTTGGATCGGGTACTTTCATCACCATCTAAATCGACTGACTCGGGAGTAGGAGTAGGATTAGCACTAGACTAGCACGAGGTGGTCTTACAACGCCGACTTCATCATTATCTTCACCGTTAATGTTGATGTTAAAACGCTCAGGTTGAGACATTATATCATCGTAATGACTATCAAAATCATCAGAATTAAAACCTAAAGGTGTCTCAAAGTGAGGAATCGAAATGTGACTACCGGTGACAGGGTTTGTAAAATGTTGGGGTCTATAGCCACCGGCAAAATAATCCGATTCCGGTACACAACCGTGTCATCACGGAAAGTAACATTTCGATTTCCATGTGATGATTCACCTTTTCTTGACATTGTACCAAATCTAAATTAAATTTAACGGTTATAAAAAAATTAATATAACTAACTAATTTTACTTATAACCAAAACCGAATCAAGTGAACGATTAAATCGAACAACTTCAAATATCGGCCTAGTAAAGTAAATTTGATTATAAAATTGAAATTTTTTTTTTTACACTTGTAAAAAATTAGTTGAATAAAATAAAACCAAATTTACCTATAACTAAAACCGTATCAGAAGAACGATTAAATCGTAACAACTTCAAAAATCAGATCGTGAAAGTAAATTTGATTGTTGTTTTTAACAACTACACAAACTGATAATCAAAGAAATGAGTAGAAGATGTAAGAAATGAGAGAAGAAGTTGTAAGAATTGAGAGGAGATTGTTGTAGGATTTTTGAAATGGAACTGAGTAGTATTTATAGAATTTTTTTGAGGTGTTTGGGAGAAAAAAAAAAACCGTTGAGAAATCTGACCGTTGGGCCGGTTCAACCGCCGGTTCCGTTCCGGTTCCGGTTGCCAGAAAGCCCCAACCGGTTCCCAACCGCCGGTCCGGTTTTCTTTGGCCAGGTCTAACTATAACCGGAATCGAATTTCCTATATTCACACCAAAAGTCTAAAATTAGTTATATAAATAATAAACAAAAATTATGTTTTCTATTTAAATCCCCATTTCCCAAGTTTCATTTCATTCCTTTGTGTTTCGTACACATAACGGCCTGACCTCACGTGAGGTAAGAACTTCAACAAATTCTCTCTATTTAATTATTCTTTTCTTTTTTTGGTAATTCACCAAACTCTTTCAAATTTTAGTTCAAAGCTTTTCTAATCAAAACTGAGACTGGGGTCGTAATTGGCCTCTGTTTTGGATATGTTTGTGGATTCCTGTTTTAGTCTTTTGTTGTAATTACGTGTTGGATCTCTTCTCTGCTACAAATATTTGTTAAGTCCGAAGAATTTCGATTGTTTTTAGGTAAGATGCTTTATCTGTTGGTTAGTTAAATTTTTGGTGCTTTTATATGGCAGTTGCAATCGGATTCTTACCAATTTAACTAACAGCTGATCAGAAAAAAGCTAGCCTTTCTTGTCGGAAATTGCTTTTAGCTGATCTACATTTTTGTTAATTGCATACATAGACGACGATTTTGGTATGGTCAAGTTTCATTTTTTTTTTTTTTTTTTTTTGGCTTGTAGTGCTTATTTGTGACTGTATGTGTAGCATTATTTCAAACACATTGTGTGCGATCTCATGTGGGATTGTGGCAGTTTGTTGTTTTATTTTTCTCATTTTCTCCCCCTGTTTTGATCTGGTAGAATAGTGTGATGTTTCAGCCTTTTCATTTCATTATGGATCTCTGTGACATTTCAGTCAGTTTAGCTGTAGCTCCTTCATTATGATGATTTGGTTGTTAATTCTGCAATTTATCCATTGTAATTATTGTTTTGGGGCTAATTATATGAAGATCTAGCTGACATTAAGTTAGATTTTGATGGTGGTGTCACTGGAGTGGTTGATCCCACTTGCTCAACCATTAATTTGATTCAACGATGCTGGACTGATTATTGTTAGAGTTTCGAAAATTTCTTTTCTTTGTGTTAAAACCGGTTCAACTCGTAATAAAATTTGACTTTCTGTTTTTTCTGCAAACTATGAATGCACTGCTCTGTGTGTTTGCTTGTGTCTGGACTGATTTACTGCTTACACATTGATAAATGAATGTAGCTTTGTTGTTATCTTAAAGGACAGTTTCTTCTGTCGTGTTCATGCAGATTTGTTTTTGGTGTAGTGTCAACACCATGGCTACTGGACAGCTTTTTTCCAAGACTACACAAGCACTCTTCTATAATTACAAGCAGTTGCCAATCCAGCGGATGCTTGACTTTGACTTCCTTTGTGGTGCGTAAAGCGTATTTTATAAAATCGCGAGACAGTTGTTTCATTCAATTACCTATTTTATTTAAAAGAACGTCCTTTTCTTACAGGACGAGAGACACCTTCTGTAGCTGGAATCATAAATCCTGGTTCAGAAGGATTTCAGAAACTCTTTTTTGGGCAGGAAGAAATAGCAATTCCAGTACATTCCACGTCGGTCCAAATTCTTCTTTATTGCACAGCCTTTTATGCTCTGTTGTTTTACTAAATTCAGTTGATTGAAACCATCATTAGATAATACAGTAGTCAGATTGTTGACTTGTGGTAAATGTTGAAATGTGCAACAAGCTATACATTAGTCCTTTATGCTTACTATTTTTGCACGGTTTTTTGATGCTGATTATATTTGTTTGGTGCCATATAATTGGAAACGTTCTTTTCATAGTTAGGTTTCATTGTCTTGATCCTGCAATTTCGTGATGTAGAAGCATCAAGTGATATGAATTTCATATTCTTCTTTATTTCCTTCACTTGGCACGTTTATGTTAAAGGTTAGAATCTACTTTTGTTTTTGTTGAACTCGTTTTTACTTTTGGTTTTCTTCTTCTGCAGCATTGAAGCTGCTAGTGCCGCTCATCCTACTGCCGATGTTTTCATCAACTTTGCATCATATCGAAGGTTTATTTTCTGTACCTTAGTGTGGCCTGAAATGCTCGTGTCCTTCCTGCATTTATTCTAGCATTGATGTTGTTTCAGTGCTGCTGCTTCAACAATGTCTGCCCTAAGCAGCCAACTATCAAAGTTGTTGCTATTATAGCTGAAGGTGTTCCCGAGTCTGACACCAAGCAGTTGATTGCCTATGCACGGGCAAACAATAAGGTAAAATGAATGATTTCTTTTGCATTCCTGGTCTTATTACCGTATTCTGTATATTAATACAAATTCTCCAGGTTATTATTGGCCCAGCTACTGTTGGTGGTGTCCAAGCTGGAGCTTTTAAAATTGGAGATACTGCAGGAACTATCGACAACATTATCCAATGCAAGCTTTATAGACCTGGATCCGTGGGCTTTGTTTCCAAATCGGTACATAATCCTCAGTGATTTTATCACACTATTAGTCATTTAGAGAGAATTCATTTTTGATTATGCTGTTTCATCACTTAAGTGAATTCTGGTTGTAAGAGGGGTGGGATAGTAGACTAGGTGGGGTGTGTGGTAGGAGCTTACAATTGTAGTACATCAATATTTTCATGCTATGTTGACTGAATTGTTCTTGCAATAGAGTTGGAATCTTGTTTTATCACTGCACTGATGACTGATCAAACATTCCTGTGTGTATTGCTAAAGTTTTTTATTTCCTGTGTTCTGAGTAAAGCATTTTCACAAATTTATAATTGCAGGGTGGCATGTCTAATGAGTTATACAACACAATCGCTCGTGTTACAGATGGAATTTATGAAGGTTATCCCTCAACTTATAAAACTCTTCCGATTTGGTCTATAGCAGATTTTCAGATATGTCTTTAATATTATAAACTGATTCTAATGCAAGATGTTTTTCAATAGGAATTGCTATTGGAGGAGATGTTTTCCCAGGATCTACGCTCTCTGATCATGTATTACGATTTAATAACATCCCACAGGTTCGTCTTCATTCAAATGGTTCATCATAGGTCATAAAAAGGTTCAAATGATTTGTCCAGTTGCAATAAACTCGTTCTGAGTTGTGTTTAAAGATCTTAATTACTTTAGATTCTCTTCTATTCCGTGCCTAACATTTATGGTTTAGATGGCATTGTTATTCTTTATCTGGTGCCAATTTGGAATTTTCTTCTTTCTGTATATATTGTGCATTTCTGTTGACCTGCACTTTTGCTTATAGGTTAAAATGATAGTTGTTCTTGGAGAACTTGGTGGAAGAGATGAATATTCCTTAGTTGAGGCACTCAAACAAGGTAAAATTAATAAGCCTGTGGTTGCTTGGGTTAGTGGCACTTGTGCAACGCTATTCAAATCTGAAGTGCAATTCGGACATGCGGTAAGCTTCTGCCAATTATTTCCATGTCTTTTTTTTTTTTTTTCTTTTTTTTTCCCCTTTGTGGTGATTTTTCCTTCTATGGCTGTGCGCCTAAATTCAACGCTCTATCTTGAAAGCAAATCTAACTTTTCTCTTTTTGTAAATGTGCTAATTTCATATATCGGGATAAAAATTACCACCTCACCTTGTAATGTAGAGTCTAATTGTTGTAAGGGCTATTGCCTCTACGACGTAACTAGGGTTGGGATTCAAGTAAGTCTAACTTCGTGTTGCAATGATTTTTAGGGTGCCAAAAGTGGTGGTGAATTAGAGTCCTGACAAGGAAAGAACCAAGCCCTCGGGGATGCTGTGTTGTTGTTCCCACATCATATGAAGCATTTGAGAGTGCCATCAAAGAGACATTCGATAAATTGGTCGGTTTTTCTCCATTTGTTGCTTTGCATGCACTGCTTATCTACCAGCTTTTAATAGACATTCGATAATGTCCGGTTTTTCCAACAGTTGAAGCAGCAAAATTCCTCCTGTAAAGGAAGTGCAGCCTCCACCTATTCCTCAAGATCTTAGCACAAAGCAATCAAGAGTGGAAAAGTTCGAGCTCCTACGCATATTGTTTCCACCATCTCCGATGATAGAGGTGAGGAGCCATGCTATGGTGGGGTTCTATGTCCTCCATTGTTGAACAAGGTTTTGGTGTGGGTGATGTCATTTCTTTATTGTGGTTCAAACGAAGTCTTCCTCGATATTGTGCACGCTTCATTGAGGTTATCTTTCATTCCCACTTAGTAAACAAACACCTTAGATCAAAATCCCTTTTTTTTTTTACTAAGCTTTTCACATAAACCGATTTGCATCATGTCGTGTGTGCCGATCACGGTCCTTGCGTCTCTGGCGCCCATAACACCATCGTGAATCGCCAGAAAGCGTGAAAAGATTTGGTATCCTGTCTTGTTTCGTATGTCGGTAACACCTTTAGTGAAATGGTTTGGTAATGGTTATGTAGCAATAAGGAACTTGGTTTGCATTCTAAAACAGGATTGCTAACCATTGGTCCGCGATTCGGTGGTGCCATTGATGATCTTCGCTAGGTACTTCAAGGATGCCTATGACAAAGTTAGTTCAAATGACATTACATTTTACATAAGATTTATATCATTGGTACTAAACTGTAGCCTCATTTCTTTCTCTGTTCAGAATCTTACTCCTTACGAATTTGTTGAAAGCATGAAAAAGAAGGGCATTCGGGTACCAGGAATTGGGCACAGGTAAGATCATTATACAGAGTCATTCATGCAATATAACACCGATCCAGTCTATACATTTTTATGTATGATAATGATACTTTGTTTCTAGCCGATGAGAAAAGTTTAATCTTGAAAGGAAATTATGTTTATTTATTTTTTGGCAATAGGATCAAGAGAGGAGATAATAGAGATAAAAGAGTGGAGTCATTTATTACAAAGTTACGCGACGCGAAAACTTCCCATCAGTAAAATACATGGAATATGCAGTCAAGTTGAAACCTATACTCTCTCAAAAGCAAACAACCTTGTTCTTAATGTGGATGGTGCCATTGGTTCCTTGTTTCTTGATCTACTTGCTGGAAGTGGAATGTTTACCAAACCAGAAATCGATGATATCATTGAGATTGGCTACCTTAATGGCCTCTTTGTCCTCGCCCGGTCCATCGGTCTCATAGGGTGAGCCCCCCCACTCCCCACCCACACTTACACACACATTGTTGAGGGAAAATGACACATGCACAACTCTAAAGACAACTTTTATACAACCATTGGAACTCTAGTTGATCAACGATTGTAGATGATAGCTGCGTACAAGTTCGAACCCGAATTGATACGCTTTAAAATTTGATTTTTCAGGCACACGTTCGACCAAAAGAGGTTGAAGCAGCCACTATACCGTCATCCATGGGAAGATGTTCTTTACACAAAGTGAAGAACTTTTCGATTTACATCAGAGCCATCGAATGCAAGATAATTTTTCCAGATTCTCATTTGCAATATATGTATCAAATTTACTCGGTTTTTGACACGTGTTTCTGCGGTTTAAAACAGTTATAACACTTCATTTGAGCTATAATAAGTTGTATTGTTCCACATCTTTTTCATGTGTAATCGGTTAGTACGTTGATTTTTTATCCTCTTGTATTATTATATTCCTTAAAGTCTTTTTTTTTTTTTTTCAATACCTTTTTTTCTGCTACCATCTGAGTCAGAAAAAGGATGCCCATTTTTCATTCTCTTCTGTATCTGCTACTTGTTCAAATGGATTACCATGGATTCATACTTATCTTTACATACACCACATAAAAGGTTATGAACGACTTTTTTTTTTTTTTTTTTTTTTTTTTTTTTTTCGAACGACTTTTTAAGTGGGATATATTTACTTTTTTTTTTTTTTTTTAAAAGTTGGGTTGGTGTGTATATAAAGTTGAATATGGACCAAATAATTGATTTATAAAAGTTGACAATCATACTCGATTTTGTGAGTGGACTTTGTAGTAGTATAATATTATATGAAAGTCAGACTTTGTGGTAGCCAGGGGCGGATCCACCATGTAGAGGATGGATCAATATCTTTATTGAGATTTGAAAAAATATTGTATTAAAACGATATTGTTTTGTTGTTATAAAATATAAAATAAAATAAAAAATCATGAATACTTGTCAAAAAGATTATCATTAATACATCTGGTGGATCTTTGAATTTCTGGATCCGTCACATGTAGTTGTGGTAGTGTTATAATGGTGTAGTGTAATGTTAAGTGTGGTGTAGTGTCCTTTGTAAAATGCCTATGCATTTTCATATTGAATTTAAGAATACTTCTTTCGTTTCAGAATATAAGTCACTGTATTTTTTTTTATTCGTCTTAAAATTACTAATGAAGCACTTATTCCTGTTTCATGTATCTTACCCTTAATTTAATAAAAATCCAACTATTTTTCCATACCTTATAATCATTTCACTAATGCTAGTCAAATGATATTTTAGACATTTCTCTTTTAAATTTATGATACTTAACCAGTTTCTCAATCATTGTTAAAACATCAGAATCCTTATATTTTAAGACAGAAGGCGTATATAATTGTTGAAACAACGATTAGGATCCTCGGTATATCCAAGGCATGTCTTTCACAAATATCGGAATCCTTCATTTCTTTTTCTTTTTTTAATTTCAATTAGGACCCTTATTGGCTGGCATACAATCAATAGCATCCCAATTAGCTGTCAAATTCCCAAAAAAAAAAAAAAAAAAAAAAAAAAAAAATATATATATATATATATATATATATATATATATATATATATATATATATATATATATATATATATTGTTGTCAAATTGAAAAGCAGACCTACAAGTGGGTTTTGTTTTAGCTTTTTTTTTTTTTTTTTTTCCTCAAGAGCCTTATTTTTTAAATATTTTTTTCAGAAGTTTTCGTGAATGAAGGTTGGCTAGTTTACACAAATTATATCGGCCATATGTTTTGATTTTCATACGTGATCTCACCTAATGCAGGTGAGAGCGGCATATTTAGCCAACCGATCCTTATAAGAGCTTTATTAATGTTTCTAAAAAGCAAGGTTTTATTGTGATAAAAAACAATCTAGAAAAAATATGGAAACATGATAGTGAAATTCTTTTTTTTTAGGGGGAGGGGGGAAACAGAGGCGGTGGTTGGAATCAGCATGATCAGGAATAAATTTGATTAGGCCACTGAGAATCTAAAAGCTACATATTTTATCTAAAAATTCCAGTTGCCATGCCACCGGCGCCTAAAACATCAATTTTTATCGATAAACGACACTTTTTAACAAAAAACTACATAGTTTTAATACTAATTTTTTTTTTTTTTTTTTTTTTTTTTTTTTTTTTTATAAATCGAGTGGGGTCACAAGATTTCCTGGGGCTGTGGATCCGCCCCTGGTTGGAATTCGTGAGTGACTATGACCTCAACATTCAGTACCATCCAGGAAAAGAGAATTTCATGGAAGATGCTTTGAGTAGAAGACCGGTGAATGCGATGTTTAGTGAACGACATATTGAGGATCAGTTGGAGAATTTGAGCCTTCATGATTTAGGCCAATAGGAGCAAGTAAGATATGTTGTGCCATTGATCGCTAGCTCCGAGTTGGTGGATGAAATTTAGAAGAAACAGGATGAAGATCTTATTATGGTTGATTACAAGCGAGTGGCCAGAACTAAACTTGCCAGCGGTTATGAATTAGATGAAGACGGCAACATTTGGTATCAAATCGGCTGTGTGTACCGGATGTGGGTGATTTGAGGAAGACAGTAATGAGTTAAGCTCACAAGATAGCTTTCGCAGTCCACCCGAGAGCGAACAAGATGTACAAGGACTTGAAACAGTATTACTGGTAGCCTTCAATGAAGTTGGAAATAACAGAGTTTGTTGTGTGATAGTTGTCAAAAAGATGAGGCAGAACATAAAAGAACAACCGGTTTGCTAAAGCCTTTGGAAATTCCCGAATGGAATGGGAAAAGATCACCATTGATTTCATTAGTGGGTTGCCTCGCACGAAGTCCGGATATGACAAGATATGGGTTAAAGTAGATAGATTGACTAAGTCTGCCCATTTCCTGCCATTAAAAGAGAACGTGGCTTTGAAGAAGTTAGCTACGATATATCTGAATAACATTGTGAAGTTTCACGGGGTTCCATTTTCGATTGTGTCAGACATGGACAACCGGTTTGTTTGCTAGTTTTGGATGAGTCTACATAAGCGGCTTATACTAAATTGGACTTGAGTACAACTCTTCATCCACACACAAATGGTCAGTTAGAGAGGACCATCCAAACACTAAAGGATATGCTGAGGTCTTGTGCTTTACAGGTAGGTGGCTCATGGGACGAATGCCTACGAATGGCGGAGTTTGCTTAAAATACAACTACCATGCAAGTATCAAGATGCCACCTTTCGAAGCCTTGTAAGGAAGAAAGTGAACACCGGTGTATTGGGATGAAATTGGCGAGAACATATTACAAGGCCGGGCGGTACACAAGGCAAAAGAGAATGTTGAAGTGATCCAATGTAACCTTAGGGTTGCTCAAGATAGACAAAATAGTTGGGCAGATGTAAGACAAAGACCTTTGGAATTCGGGTTTAGAGATAAAGTATACCTTAAGGAATTTCGATGAGAGGAGTGAGACGGTTCGAGCAAAAAGGAAAGTTGAGCCAGAGGTGTGCTGGACTTTAAGATAAAGGCAAGGGTTAGACCTTTGGCCTACCGTCTCGAGTTACCGGAATCCTTATCTAAGGTGCACAACGTCTTCCACGTGTCAATGCTAAGGAGATGCTTGACGGACATAGATGTGGAAGCAAACATTGACCCTGAATAACTTCAATAGAATCTATCTTACGAGGAAATACCGATGTGCATTCTAGCACGGAAGAAGAAAATGATCAAGAAATTGAAATTACATTTGGTCTTAGACCAGTGGAGTAACATTCACCTCTAAAGTAAAATGGGAGTTGGAAGATGATATGGTTCTCAAGTTTCCGGAGTTTGTTGACCTTCCACGTACGTATTAGTTTCGAGGACGAAACTTGTTTTAGAGGGGATGTAATACCCATGAAATTTAAGTAAGGGAAAGAAGGGGATGGGAATTAATCCCATAAAAGGTGATCTTCATTACCCTCTGATGCACCAATTTTGCCAAAAAGAAAGAATTGACTGTTACTGGGAAGGGAGGAAAAGATTAGAGCAAGGGGAATTCTGATAATTCTTGACAATCCGACCGTTATATTTTAGATCAAACGAGATAATCGGACTCACTACGCAACGACGATTCTTTTGATCCAATTTTCAATCCAATATATAAGTATTCATGTTTTAGCCTTCATATAATCTTGTAAAATTGCCTTTGAATTCTTGAGTTCTAGATGCTTGGGTGGTGTAGTAATCGCAGTACATTGTTTTGATTGTAGAAATTAATAGTAGAGTTGGAGAATTTGATGTTCTTGGATTCAAGGGTTTGTTGTGAATCATGTTTTCAAAAATCATAAGGTAAGGGGTGTTCTTAATTGGTTATAATAGTTATGTTATTGAGGAAATAGTGTATAGCATTGTATAGACTGATTGTGCAGGTTTTGGTGTGTGATTCTGGTGATGAATTGATGTTGGAAAAGGTTGGAATTTGTGCAAGTGTTGTCTGCATATTTTGGAATGTTGGATTTTTCGTTTCAACGGTTCAATTTTTCGGAAATTTCCCGCGACTGTCTGCTGCGTTTTCGGTGATATTTTTCAACAACTCTTGTATTTTGTACTTATTTATGCTTTTGTGTAGTTGAGTTGACTGATGTGCTTGGAACACTTTTGTTTCATCTTTTACTGATTAGTGGAGATTTTGTGGGCATCGACCTCGTGATTTTTAATCTCTCACATCTAGAGAGGTTTTCCACGTTAAGGGTTTGTGGTTTTATTTTTGTTGTGTTTTCGTTTCTCTTTATTTGTGATTTGACTTCGTTGGGGCTGCCTCGTTTAATTCCAATGTGTTTCATTGGGTAGACTTTGTGGGTATTTGTGATACATGTGGTATTGCGGTTGTTTGTTTTCCCAACAAGTGGTATCAGACACAGGTTAGTTGATTTGATTTTGAAGTGTTTTTATGAACCTTTTTTTATTGGTGAAATGGAAGCAAACTTGAATAGAATGATCACTTTGAATGGGTCAAACTATGACATATGGAAAAATAAAATGAAGGATCTTTTGTATGTGAAGAATTATTTCTTGCTGGTCTTCAGTGAACAGACAGTCGGCGGCTGATTTTTCTTAGATAATCGGCGGTTGATTTCTTGCCGGTCTTTTGCATGTGAAGAGCATAAATTTTTCTTAGATAAGACAGACATTCCTTTCAAGATCATATGACATAACCTCTTATGCCACAACTTGATTTCATCATGTGACTCCACTGCATGAGCCTCATCAACAATAACTTTGGCTTAGTCAAGAAAAGTGTAGATGTCTTTGTACCTCTAGCCACAACTGAAGACCCCTTTATAAGACTCCACTTATCACATGAAAATGAGCTATTATAACCATCATCACATAGTTTTCCAACAGAATTCAAATTCAACCAGATCCCTGGAACATGCTTAACCCGTCTAAGAATCAGTTTGGTACCATTATACGTCTTCAAACTAATATCTCCAACACCTGCACATTTTAAGATAGAATCATGAGCCATTATCTCACCACCAAAGTTACGTAGAGTGTAAGATGTGAAAAACTCTCTTCTTGAAGTAGCATGGACCGAAGCACCACTGTCAACAACCCAACTAGTCATATCATCAGCAAAAATAACATCATCAACCTCTTGAAACCCATGGAAATCATCAAAAGAAGCTGTATTAACTTTATCTTTCTTCTTCTCATCATTTTTCTTGTCACTGTTTTCCTTTTTCTCTTGTTTCAAATTAAAACAAAATGTCTTGATGTGTCCTTTCTTGCCACAATGATTGCATTAAAAAATTTGTACTTTCCCTTGGATTTGCTTCCACTCCGACATCTGTCTTTAGAAGCTCTGCTTTGACTTGACTTTTCCCCCGTGTCTCAGAAACCAAGACATCCGACTATGATGAAACACCGTGTGACTTCCTCCTTGTCTCTTATTCCTGTTGGAGAAAATAGAGGAAAACATGATTTTATTGATTTTATCTATTTTTTAATCATTTACGACAACTATTTTAAAAAGCGAGTTTGATAGACTTTTATTAAAGTTATCGAGACTTTTATTAAATTATTGAAAACTACACAATAAGTAGTTGACAATAGGATTTAGAATCATTCAATTCGGAGTACGGATGAATGTGATATTAACGCTTTAAGTTGTTGTGAGATATGTGAAGTAAAGTAGTATAAAACTTTATCCCACATTGGAACATGAGTCCAATGTCAAGTATTTATATGATGATAGTTGATGATTGGTATAAGATCCTAGAGAAAGGGAGTGAGTTCAGAATGGTTTTAGACAGACGATGTTCTGCTAAAATTACCACACGCGCGCGTGCCGCCGCCACCCGCCCGTGCCCGTGCCCGTTGACCTTGGGCTTGGGCTTGGGCTTGGGCTTGGGCTTGGGCTTAGGGAATTGAGTCTTCTTGGGCCTGAGGCCTTGGGCTGTGTTAGTATTATCTTTTTGGACAAAGTCATCGGTGTGGGGTGGCAAGTCAGCTGAGGGAGCTGGTTAGTATTATCTTTTTGGACAAAGTCAGCGGTGTGGGGTGACAAGTCAGCATCAGTCAGCTGGACGAAACTGAGATTTAGGGCACTTTCAGCAGACTGAGTGTTCGGCTAGGGCATTTTCAGCAGACTGAATGTCTCAGTCAGCTGAGACTTTCATCTTCTGCTGAGACCTTTCATCTTCGAAACTATCATGATTAATGTTTATCAATGCAGAGGCTTTTCCATTGCTTGCTCAAACCTCTATATAAACAAGCCTTCATAAGATGGAAGACACACACAAGTAGTCAAGCAATACAAGAGCATACATACATCTGAATAGATAAAATATTTTCTGCATTCATAGTTGAATAGTTTATGGGCATTTTTAGAGTTCGACGAAGTTCAGAGTAGAAGTACCTCTCCATCTGAACAGGTAAACTGAGTTATCCTGGGAGACAATTGCAACAACCGTGGGTACAAGCCGGTGCAAATTTGTCTTAAGGAGATAGTGCAACTCGTCTCAGTTTTTGCATATCCTTTTATATTTTTTTTACATCTATTGTAATTATATTTATATTTTTAATTGGAAATAAAATTGCTTTTTAATTTTCTAAATATTTATTTTATTCGCATACGGGTATAAAAATCTTAAGACAAAATTTTCAGAACCTCTTTGTTCTGAAACGTTTTTCTGTATGTGAAATTAAATAAATTTTCAATTTGATTTTGAACAATTTTTTTTCTACTGAAGTTGAATATCATTCGGTGATATTCAGTAAAAGTCTCTTCATCTTGTTTGGTCTCGATTTTTTGGACCAGAACTGAACTGTTGATCTTCTGTATCTGAACAAAAATGACTACTGTTAATGATGCATCATTGACACCTACTACTGATGCTGCGGCAAGTCAAAGTCTGAATCCACTATCAAATGCAACTGTGCCTACTACTGTTGTGACACAATCAACTGTTGTTGTGGCTGGTTCTTCTCATTGAGAGAAACCAGAGAAATTTAACGGGCTGAATTTCAAGCATTGGCAGCAAAAGATGCTATTCTATTTGAGTACACTTGGATTAGCCAGGATGCTCACTGAAGAGAAACCAGTTGTGCTTCCAGACAACCTCGAACACAAGGCTTTGCTTGCGCTTGAGAGTTGGAATCATAGTGATTTTTTATGTAAAAATTACATTTTGAACGACTTAGACAATACTCTGTATGGTGTATATTGTACGTTTTAGTCTGCTAGAGCACTGTGGCTTGCCTTAGATAAAAAATATAAAACTGAGGATGCAGGTGCTAAGAAATTTATTGTACCTAAATTTCTAAAGTATGAGATGGTGGATTCCAAACCTGTAATTAAACAGGTTGAGGAACTACAAATAATTATATTCGAACTCTTAGAAGAGGGTATGATTATTAATGAGAATTTTCAAGTAGCCTGTGTAATTGAGAAACTACCTTCTTCCTGGAAGGAGTATAAAAGTTATCTCAAACACAAGCGAAAGCAGATGTCTATGGATGATCTGATTGTCCGACTCTGTATTGAGGAGGACAACAGAGGATCGAAAAGAAAAATTTCAATGCGAGTTGGATGAGCCAAAACTCATGTTGCTGAGGTCAAAAATCAGAAGAGGAAGAAAACCGGACAATCTTCCAAAAAAACTGGTGAATCGTCCAAGAAACCACAAACTGCGTACAAGTTTAATGGTGAATGCCGCAACTGTGGAAAATTTGGCCACCGAGCAGCTGAGTGCCGTGTGAAGATGCCATTTTAGCCAAGGGCACATATGGCTGAAACTGATGGTGATGATGACATGTTCTGCACTGTGGTGACAGAATGCAATACTGTGGGAAATCCAAGACAGTGGTTTGTGGACAATGGAGCCACAAGACATGTATGTGCTGACCGTGCGATATTTTCAACCTATAAGGCTGTAAGCGGTGAGAAACTGTGGATGGGAAACACTTCTCATTCAAACGTTCTGGGAACAGGCAATGTGATTCTGAAGATGGAAGAAGCTGACATTGACCAATGTTCTCCATGTTCCTGACATTAGGAGGAATCTAGTTTCTGGTGCTATGTTGAGCAAGGCTGGGTTCAAAATAGTGTTTGGCTCTAATAAGGTCATTCTGACAAAAAATGATGTGTTTTTCGGTAGAGGTTATCTCACCGAGGGGATGTTCAAACTTAATGTAATGGCTATTATGCCTAAAAATGTTGTGCCCGATGAGGCTAATAAAGTTGCATCTACTTCTGCTTATGACTGAGTCGTCTTGTTTATGGCATAATCGATTAGGACATGTAAATAATAAATCAATTTGTAGAATGATGAATTTAGATTTATAACCTAATTTAAAGTTTAATGAAACTGAAAAATGCCAAATAAGTGTCGAAGCGAAAATGACTAAGGCACCGTTTCCATCTGTGGAAAGAAACACAGAACCATTAGATTTAATTCATACATATTTGTGTGATTTAAAATTTGTGCAATCGAGAGGTGGTAAAAAATACTTTGTAACATTTATCGATGATTGTACAAGATACTCTATTTGCAAAGTAGCAAAGATGAGACAATTGAGGCTTTCAAAAACTATAAGAATAAAGTCAAAAATCAAATTAGCAAACGAATCAGAAAGGTTCGTAGTGATAGAGGTGGTGAATATGATGCACCGTTTAATGAACTATGTTCAGAATCTGGCATTATTCATCAAACTACTGCTCCATATACACCTCAATCAAACGGTGTTGCTGAACGCAAAAACCGCACATTGAAAGAAATGATGAATTCTATGTTGATAAGTTCGGGATTACCTTAGAACTTGTGGGGGAAGGCGATCCTCTCAGCAAATGTCATTCTTAATCGTATTCCATCTAAAAAGATGGATAAGACCTCGTATGAGTTGTGGAAAGGCGATAAGCCAAGCTACAAATACTTGAAAGTGTGGGGGCGTTTAGCAAAGGTGGAAGTGCCTAAACCTAAACAAATAAAAATTGGGCCTAAAACGATAGATTGCATATTTATCGGTTATGCAAATACCAGTAGTGCATATAGATTTCTAGTGCATAAATCTGACATCCCAGATGTACATGTGAATGTAGTCATGGATTCAAGAAATGCTGTGTTTTTCGAGGATGTCTTTCCTAATAAAGACAGAAAATTCGCGAGTCCAAGTAAGCGGACAGTTGAATCCACGGAGGATAATACTGTAGACAATGAGGAAACAGAACCTCGCAGAAGTAAACGGGCTAGGACTTCGTCATTTGATCTAGATTTTCTCACCTATATGGTAGAAAATGATCCAAGAACATATGCTTATGTCAAATCCAGAAGCTCCCTACTGGAAAGAAGCGATAAAAAGGGAAATAGACTCCATTATGCAAAATCACACTTAGGAATTGGTTAATATTCCACCAGGGCATAAAGCACATGGTTGTAAGTGGATTTTCAAGAAAAATCTTAAGGCTGATGGATCTATTGACAAATATAAGGCCAGATTGGTAGCCAAAGGTTTTCGACAAAAAGAGGGTCTTGATTTCTTCGATACCTATTCACCGGTAACTAGAATCACTACAATAAGGGTTCTTATTGCGATCGCTGCGGTCTATAACTTGGAAATCCATCAAATGGTTTACTCATGGACATGGCGTACACAATCGTGCCTACCTTTGGACTCACCCCCTACCGCATTGCTAGGGGTGCAATCCAGGTGTCTTTGTTGCTTTTGCTGTTAAACGATGTGCTCATACTTTTTTGAGTTTTTAATCTACCCCTTTATTTACTTGGTATAGCTTCTGACATGGGGATAGCTGCTCACTTTACGGACCGGTCATGTCGAAATTTCACCAGGAAGGACAACAATTCTCTGTTGCTCATGCAAGTTCAGATGAGGGTGCGAAGCGATCTTCGACTTTTACTCCTTCGATCGTATACACAAGGCAGACGACAAAGTTACAACATTTATTCCACTTTTTTTTTCCACTGATGTAATTATTTATGGGGCAGGGATTTTATTGGGGGTGCATAGAGCGAGTACTCTTCCCTATGTGATGGATTTTCCTACTCTGGGTTTGCCACACATAGGGTTTAAGGAGGCCATGCTATGCACTCTATCACGTAAACTTGGGCGGGCCGGGATGTGGCAATGAACTTTGTAGCTCTTTATTTGGTTTATCAATAAAAATAAAGTTGCTTTAAAAAAATGGTGAATTAGTGGAAGAAATTTACATGGAACAACCCGAGGGTTTTGTAGTTCCAGGTCAAGAACACAAAGTGTGTCGACTCGTTAAATCATTGTATGGGCTGAAACAAGCGCCAAAACAATGGAACCAAAAATTTGATCAAACGATGTTGTCAAATGGATTTAATATTAACGAGTGTGACAAATGTGTCTATGTCAAGAACACTTCTAATTCTTATGTGATAGTATGTCTATATGTTGATGACTTGTTGATCATGGGAAGTACCCGTGATCTAATCATGAATACTAAGAAGATGTTGAATTAAAATTTTGATATGAAAGACATGGGAGTCGCAGATGTAATTTTGGGGATTAAAATCTCTAGAATATCTGATGGACTTGCGTTGAGACAATCTCATTATATTGAGTCTGTTCTAAAAAGATTTAATGTCTTTAATGAAAGTCCAGTAAAAACTCCAATTGACTTAACTTTGCATTTAGTCAAAAACAAAGGTGAATCCGTGTCTCTGTTAAAATATTCACAAGTAATCGGTTGTCTGATGTACATAACTAATTGTACTAGACAAGATGTAGCATGTGCTGTGAATAAACTGAGCAGGTTTACAAGAAATCCAAATGAGGATCATTGGAAAGCATTGATAAGGGTACTGAGGTACTTAAAATATACAATGAATCTGGGATTATGCTATACTAGATATCCAGCAGTATTAGAAGGATACTGTGATGTAAATTGGATATCTGATTCCAAGGATTCAAAGGCAATAAGTGGACATGTATTCACTATTGGTGGTGTTGCGGTGTCATGGAAATCCACAAAACAAACATGCATAGCTCGTTCCATGATGGAATCTGAGTTTATCGCTCTAGCTAAAGCAGGAGAAGAAGCAGAATGGATTCGTAATTTCTTGGAGGATATTCCATGTTGGACTAAACCTATTGCTCCTGTAAGCATACATAGTGATAGGCAGTCGGCAATACATCGAGCACAAAACAGTATGTACAATGGTAAGTCTCGACATATACGTCGCAGACATAATACTATTAAACAACTGATCTATAATGGCATGATCGAAGGAGAATCTTGCGGATCCGCTTACAAAAGGTTTATCTAGAGATCAAATATCAAAATTGACACTCGGAATGGGATTAAATCCTATTGAGACATAAAATTTGTAATGGTAACCCAACCATGTTGACTGGAGATCCCAAGATCATGGTTCAATAGGACAACTAAGTTGTGAAGATTCCGTGAACACTTACCCATTCTGTGAATAAAAGAGTTGCCTGTCAGTGGTGTAAAGGTTAAGTGAAATTTTTTTAATGATTCCTATACCTTGTTTAATCAAGTGGGGTATAGCAGAATACTCTTGATAGGAGATCACCTATGTAAGTGTGAAGTGGGGCCGCTTCTGTGAGAATTCAGAGGCTAGAATTCTCTAACGCACTTTCTGAAACCAGGGGTGATTCATGGCCAAAATGAACACAATCATGAGAACCAAATATGGTGCTTAGAGAAATATTGTGTGAGTACTATTGTCTGGTTTTACAATAAAGGTTGAACAGTTCAAGACATAGTTCACTGATTAGCCGAGTAGATCCGATAGTATTTCACTAAGGCAGGTTCAAAGCCAGAAGCCACCTCTCCTGATGCAATATTTTTATGTCAGAATTCTCTTCAGAGTCAGCATATGAATTAATATCCATTCATGTGGGGGGATTTTTGGAAAAATAGAGGAAAAAATGATTTAATCGATTTTATCGATTTTTTAATCATTTAAGAAAACTATTTTAAAAAGAGAGTTCGATAGACTTTTATTACAGTTATCAAGACTTTTATTAAATTATTAAAAACTACATAATAAGTAGTTGACAATAAAATCATTCAATTCGGAGTACGGATGAATGTGATAGAAACGCTTTAAGTTATTGTGAGATAGGTGAAGTAAAGTAGTATAAAACTTTATTCCACATTGGAACATGAGTGTTCCAATGTCAAGTATTTGTATGATGATAGTTGATGATTGGTATAAGTTCCTAGAGAAAGGTAGAGAGTTCAGAATGATTTTAGACAGACGATGTTCTGCTAAAACTGCCACATGCACGCGCACGCTGCCGCCACCTGCCCGTGCCCGTTGACCATTGACCTTGGGCTTGGGCTTGGGCTTGGGCTTGGGGAATTGGGCATTCTTGGGCCTGAGGCCTTGAGCTGGGTTAGTATTATCTTTTTGGACAAAGTCAGCGGTGTGGGATTGCAAATCAGTGTCAGCTGGACGAAATTGAGATTCAGCTGAGGCAAACTCAACATCATCGGTTTGGGCGAAAGTGAGATTCAGGTTTGAGGTCGAGTCGGTGAGGCAAACTCGGCATCGATCAATTTGGATGAAACTGGGATTCAGGGTATTTTCAGCAGACTGAGTGTTCGTCCAAGGCATTTTCAGCAGACTGAATGTCTTAGTCAGTTGAGACTTTTCATCTTCTGCTGAGACCTTTCATCTTTGAAACTGTCATGATTAATATTGATATCAAAGTGGGAGTAGTGGGAGTAAATGCATTAATTGTTATCAATGCAGAGGCTTTTCCATTGCTTGCTCAAACCTTTATATAAACAAGCCTTCACAAGATGGAAGACACACATAAGTATTCAAGCAATACAAGAGCATACATACATTCCATTGCATAATATATTTTCTGCATTCATGGTTGAAGAGTTTCTGGGCATTGTCAGAGTTCGACGAAGTTCGGAGTAGAAGTACCTCTCCATCTGAACAGGTAAACTGAATTATCCTGGGAGACAATTGCAACAACCGTGGGTACAAGCCGGTGCAAATTTATCTTAAGGACATAGTGCAACTCGTCTCAGTTTTTGCATATCCTTTTATATTTTTTTACATCTATTGTAATTATATTTATATTTTGAATTGGAAATAAAATTGTTCTTTAATTTTCTGAATATTTATTTTATTCGCATACGGGTATAACAATTCCAACACACTAGTCTTTGAAAGATCAATGGACATAGCACCATCTGGGGTAAAATTAGATAAAGAACTTTGAAATTTTTTCCATGATTCCGGTAAAGAGCCAAGAAGCATAAATCCATGCACTTCATCATAAAACTTAACACCCATAGCATTAAGTTGGTTCATAATACCCAAGAAAGTATTCAAATGATCAGCCATAGAAGTTCCATCAAGATATCTCAAATTCATCATTACATATATCAAAAGCATCTTATTGTTTCCAGTTTTCCGGGCATACAAAGTCTTCAAGCTTTTTCCACAAAGACCTAGCATGTTTCTTCTCACTAATGTGATTTAAAACATTATCATCAACCCATTGTCTAATATAGCCACAAACTTTCCTTGCAACAAATTCCACTCTTCATCGGTTTTATCTTCAGCTTGTTCATTCTGATGTTTGTGGTCCTATGAAGACAAGGACGCTTGGTGGTTCCCGCTATTTTGTGACTTTTATTGATGATCACTCCAGGAAACTTTGGGCCTACACTTTGAAGGAAAAAGATCAAGTGTTGGACATGTTCAAGCAATTTTAAGTTTTAGTCTAGTGGGAAATTGGAAAGAAGTTGAAGTGTATTCAGACTGACAATTGAGGTGAAAACAAAGGTCCATTTCATTATTCATGTAAGCAGCATGGTATTGGACATTAGAGAAATCCGCCAAAGACTCCGCAGTTGAATGGCTTGGCATAGAGGATGAACACAACATAGTGGAGAGAGTCAAATGTTTGCTTTCACAATCCGGATTGCCTATATCCTTTTAAGGTGAAGCTTTGAGTACATTGGTTCATGTACTAAATTTTTCTCCACGTGTTCCTTTGTAGAATGATGTTCCTCAGAAGGAATGGTCATGTAAAGATGTATCTTACCATTACTTACGAGTTTTTGGTTGTGATGCTTATGTTCACATTCCTAAAGATGAGAGGTCTAAGCTTGATGCTAAGACTAAACAATGTATTTTTCTGGGTTATGGTCAAGAGAGTTTGGGTACAAACTTTATGATTCTATTGACAAGAAAGTTATTAGAAGCCAAGATGTTGTGTTTGCAGAGAATGAGACTTTATAGAATGTTGATAAAAATCTGAGTTCAACACCTCAGGCTAGTGATGGTTCAGCTGACTTGGAGATCATCTCTCATACACCCATAGAGGAGCATGGTGCAGTTGATGACCATGGTAATCAATAGGATGATGTAAATGATGCAGTTGATTTTGATCATAACGCTGATGATGATATGATTGAGGAACCAGTACCAGATGAGGCTCCACCAATTATTCCTAGGAGATCTACTATAGAGAGACAACCTTCTACTAGATATCTAGTGACTGAGTATGTTTTTCTCTCAGATTGTGGAGAGCATGAATGTTTTGAGGAGGCCATGGATGAAGAACATAAAGATAAATGGATTGATGTTATGAAAAATGAGATGGAGTCTTTGCATGACAATCACACATATGAGTTGGTGAAACTGCCTAAGGGAAAGAAACCTTTGAAGAATATGTGGGTCTTCAAAACTAAGAATGAAGACAACAATTGTACACCTCGGTATAAGGCAAGATTAGTAGTCAAAGGTTTTGTTCAGAGAAAGGGCATTGATTTTGGTGAGATTTTCTCTCATATTGTGAAAATGTCTTCTATCCAGACTGTTCTTGGCTTGGCAACTAGTATTGATTTGAGGTTGAGTAGATGGATGTTAAAACAAATTTTCTCCATGGTATTTGGAAGAGGATATCTACATGGAGCAGCCAGAGGGGTTCTAGGTTAAAAGAAAGGAGAATCTTGTGTGCAAGTTGAGGAAGAGTCTTTATGGGTTGAACCAAGCGCCTAGACAGTGGTATACGAAATTTCAGTCTGTAATGAGGGAGCAGGGCTACTGGAAGACTACTTCAGATCATTGAATGTTTATTATCATATTCTTAGAGGATGATTTTATAATTCTTTTACTCTATGTTGATGATATTTTGATTGTTGGCAGGGTTGCTTCAAGGATTGAAAGGTTGAAGCTGCAGTTGAGCAAGTCTTTTGCCATGAAAGACTTGGGCCATGCAAGCATATTTTAGGGATGCAGATTACTCGTGACAGAGAGGCCGGAAAATTTTATTTGTCACAAGAGAAGTACATAAAGAAGGTGGCACTGAGATTTAGCATGAGTGATGCTATAGCAGTGTCCAGTCCTACTGCATCTCATTTCAAGTTGAGTATCAAATAGTGTCCTTCGAGCGATGATGAAAAGGAAAAGATGCAGAAGGTCCCGTATGCTTCAGCGGTGGGTAGTTTGATTTATGCCATGGTATGTACAAAACCATACATATCTTATGCAATTGGTAAGGTCAGCCATTTTCTTTCTATCCTGGTAGAGAGCATTGGAATGCTATGAAATGGATTATGAGGTATCTCAAGGGTACTACTGATTTATTCCTTGCTTTTGGTGGCGAAAAACCTGTGTTGGTTGGTTTCATTAATTCTGATATGACATGAGATGTTGATTTTTACAAGTCTACTTCATGATATTTGGTTAAATTTGTAGGGGGAGCTGTGTTATGGCAGTCGAGGTTGCAAAAATGTGTTGTACTTTCAACTATGAAAGTTTGAGTATATTGCAAAGAATCAAGCGTGTAAAGAGTTGTTGTGGATGAAGAAGTTTCTCCGAGAGCCTGGTTTGAAGCAAGATCAGTATGTGTTGCTTTGTGATAGCCAGAGTGATATTCATCTTGATAAGAATGCAGCTTTTCATTCTAGGACCAAGCACATTGATGTTCATTATCATTGGATTCGGGATGTGTTGGAATTGATGTTGCTAGCACTTGAAAAAGTGCACACGGATGATCATGGTGCAGATATTTTGACAAAAGCATTGACAAGGAGAAGCTTATGTCGTTCTATTGTAGGAATGACAAATTCCTCCACAATGTCGTGAGAGGGAGATTTGTTGGATGGATCACTCCTTTGTGGAGCCTGCCAAATAATAGAAAAATAAATAAAAGGAAAAAATGTAAAGTACAACTCCTTTGTTGAAAAAAATGTCAAACAGAAGAGAATAAATTAGGTTAATTTTTTCCTAATCTTCACAACAAAAAGGAGGCAAAAAGAGGAGAAAATTTGCATTTTTTTTGGGTGCTGCAGCATGAACTTTCCGGTGACGATTAGACATTGAAACGGACTCCGATCGGGATGAAATTTTGAGGGATTGTTCATCTCTCTTTCTTCTTCAATCTGAACGGTTAAATTTTTGTTTCAACGATTCAATTTTCCGAAAAAAGCCAGCGACCGTCTGCTTTGTTTTCGGTGATATTTTGCAACAACTCTTGTATTTTGCATTCTTAGTTATGCTTTGGTGTATTTGAGTTGGTGATGTGTTTGGAACACTTTTGTATCATCTTTTACTGATTAGTGAAGATTATGTGGGCCTCGGCCTCGTTGTTTTCACTCTCTCACATGGAGGAGGGGTTTTCATTTTCATGTTAAATTGTGGTGTTATTTTAGTTGTGTTTTCGTTTCGCTTTATTTGAGATTTGACTTTGTTGGGGCTGCCTCGTGTAATTCCGTTGTGTCATTGGGAAGACTTTGTGGATATTTGTAATAGGTATGGTATATTGCAGTTGTTTGTTTCCCAACAGTGTGCGCTTGCCTCGGAAATTATAGAAATTTGTATGTTATGTGAAATATCATGCCTCAATATGTTATGTATAACCCTTCGGGACATTATAATTTGGAACATGGAAAAGTCCGGCATTCATATTCTGGTAGCTTTCGCACCGTGCATCACGACCGAGGCAGCTGCGGGGAGAAAGCGAGAAGACCGAAAGACAATTGTCTAGGCCTTGCGGGACATTGACTAATTTTGAGGAGGCACACGGATTTTTACAACCAATAGCCTAAGGAAATACAAGGTTTATTCTCCAACCGAATACTTCTCAATATCTAATTGAGTATATACATCTCGACGGGATTCGGTGCTGATGTATTGTTGACTTTATTAAAGTGAGTGGATTCACCGATAGCATTTTATTTTCACATTTTTTATAAAATAAAATATTTTTTGATAGAAAAATATATATTACATCTTGACTTTATGTACATATTTTCAATCTTGAGAAGTATCGGGGTGTGTCACTCAGGTACAACAAGGTTAATTTATGGTTTTCTGACGGATAACATAAAGTTGAAGTTGTTAATGTGAGAAATTAGAAGGAACATTTATTCAGATCACATCGATTTTAGGGTGTCTGGCATTACATATACATCACATTAGAATCAATTTTATGAAAGTCGATTCTCCCGTAAGTGCATTGCAAGAATCGAATTTGGAGAAGTCGTTTTTTTTGTTTTAAAATCGACTTTCATAAGGTCGATTTGATGATTGATATGATGCATCGGTAGATGGGTTGCATGGGTAAAACCGGAGTGTTGTGTAAATAATTGTCCCTACTTAGAATGTTAATCAGAACCTAAAAACAAAAGTATCTTGATATGAACGATTTCAATTTGCTATAACATTGCATGAACTAATCATTGATGTTTATCCATATTTTACAACGATAGATTTTAGAAAACAGTAATCACCTAGACCAATAAAACTAAGTATAATTTCTTAAAATAAAAATAGAATGGACCAAAATAATATTTTGATATTATTGAAGAACAAGAGAAAAAAAAAGCCAGCGTAGCTTCTCGTAGCTTGCAGTAAAGATACAGTTGAGAAGACGACAAAATAATGAGTTAAGAGTGTCATAATAATAGGGAAATACTTATGTGGTGTTTCCATACGTGTGGAGACACCACAACCACACAGTTTCATTATGTATTTAAACTTTTTGGTTCTGATCGTTCACCCGTCACTTCACCTCAAAATTCTCTCTCCACACACGTATTTCCCATAATATTGAGCCTATTTTTCTTTTAAAAATAAACCATTGTTGATCTACCACCACACCACTCTATCATTTACTCCACACCAAATAGAAACATCTATCTTTGTAGCATATTAAATTTCAAATATTTTTAATTCTTTATTTACACCACATTTTCTATCTTTTACACATCTATTTTGAGTTTGGTGAATGAATGTTGCAAAAGTTCAAATCTTTTTTATTTCGCCCAAATTGAATCAACCCTACCAGAGTCGAATGTCATAGATCCGACCCTATGGTGGTCGATTCTAAGATAAACGACTTTCTGAGAGTCGATTGTCACACAATCGACCTTGACAGTGTCGATTGCACCTCCAAAAATTCGACTTTTACTAGGTCGATTGTTCTACAATCGACCTTCGGGAAGTCGATTGTAAAACTATAGATTTTAAAACTGTCGAATTGATTTGGGCGATATAAAATCGTGATTTAATTCTCCAATCAACTTCCAAATCCGTTTTTTTCGATTCAATGTTGTTCAAAAGCCTCTTTGAATCATCAAAAATTGTATTTTGAAATTTTATCGAGAAAATAGGAATATGGGTTTGGTGATATGAAAATGAGTTTAATTGGGTTTGAAGATGAAGATGAAGATGAATAAGATAGAAAAATGGGTTTGGTGATAGCAAAATTGATTTGAGTTTGAAAATGAAGATGAGGAGATGGAGATGAAAAGAAGATGAAGATGAAGATGACGATGAAGATGAATTTTTTTTTTAAAAAAAATTAAACAAATTTGGTGAAAAATATTATATTGTACTCCTTCCATCTCAATTTGTTTGATACTTTTTGTAACTCATAAAATATAAGAGAACAACATTTATTACAATGTCTAGTAATTAAAAACATGACTAATTACAATTACATCATTTTAATATTGTTTCTACATTTTTCAGTAAATGCTTATGTGTGGGCATTTTAGACATTTAAGGCGTAACTTTAAGGCTAAATATTAGTTATGAGACTTATTTTGGGACATGCATAAATCGAATAAGTCTCAAACAAAGTGGTGCGGAAGGAGTAAAAAATAGAGACCACATTCAACTCCTCCCTCCACACATTTTGTTCCAAATTAAGACATTAATTTCTCATTCACCTGATATCTGAATCGAATGATTCAAATTCAAACATCAACTACTCATTATGTAGTATTTATTGATATCATTAACTCTTCATGATGCACATGGCAGCCTATCCAAAATAAGCGCTCAAGTTGATTATTTATCAATTAGTCAAAACTCATGTAATGGTCTTTTTCTCCAACACAAACAAGACTAGATTGGCTGGTCCGTCAACTTTTTGATGCCAAAATCAATTGGACAATTAGTGATGAGAGTCAACCTTACTATCATTTTGTATATGATTTTACCCGCTTATGACTCATTTAACGTATTTTTGGGTAGTTTAGCTCGTTTATATGCATTACGCACTACGAGATGACGGACATTTATGCCCAAAGTTTTCGTCATTTAGGGTGAGTTTTGCATGATTTTTGTTATCAGTATCATGCGTGGGTTCGTGTTGTATGTGTGTATTGCAGGTATCGCATTAATAGAGTATGAAGAGAAAATAATTTTGTTATTCCATTGATTCATTGTGAATGATACATCATTATTTTGTAAGTCTAAACAACTTGCCAACAAGTAAATATTAAAGACAAGATCAAAATAAAATCGAACGGTAATCAATCATTATTATTAATGGTATCCGGAGATACGATAATTGTATCTTCAACACGCCCCCTCAATCCTATGAGAATAAAATAAACGTGGAGATTGTCCTTAAGGTCAAGGAAGCGAGATTGACTCAAAGGCTTGGTGAGGAGGCCCGCAAGCTAATCCTTAGTGGAAATGGAAGCCACTTGCAACTTCTTCCTGGCGATCACCCCGAACATGATGAAAATCAATTTTGACGTGTTTAGTGTGAGCATGGAAGATGAGGGTTGGCCGTGAGATAAGTAGCAACGATATTATCACACCATAAAATCGGAGAGAGGAGAGGAAAACATAAGTTCATGCATTAAGTGACTAATCCACTATAACTCAACAGCGGTGTTAGACAAGGTCTTGTACTCAGATTCCGTGCTACTCTTGGCTACAATTTTTTGTTGTTTGGAACACCAACTAATTACATTAGAGCCGAGAAAAATGCAGTAGGTGTTGGATGTAATATCGCCGGACGGATCTAGATCCGCCCGATTACGCAGCAGAATAACAAGGATCATGATCAATACAAATTAAAACGTATAAATAAATAGATTTTAACTACAAGAAGGTTGAATCTACTTACCAATCGAAAGATTAGATCCGAAGATTGAGAAGCCGAGATCCAAATAGTTGAGATGCTACAGTCTTCCGATGTGTATCTCCAAGCAACAACCGGTGGATGTTGATCCTTGATGCTTGACCTCCTTGATATGCTACCCGGAAAATCTCGAAGATTTTCCCAACTCTAAACCCTAAGATTGGCCGAAAATTCCAAGCTTATTTTATGTGTATATGCGTGTTTTATGTCATAATAAAAGGCTCAGGAGAACTCTCTTTATATAGGAGAGAAATCCTTGTCCTCCAAGGATTTAATAATTAATTAAATAATCAATCATAATAATCCTTTATCAAATATAAGATAAATCTAATATATTCTAAAACTAATTTAGATATATATAATAGATAATATCTAATATCTCCCGATTAATTATTTAACAAATAAACAATTAATCACATGACATGTAATTATCCAAGAAAAGTAATTTCTTTCTAATTACAACATGTATACCACACGCCATGCCCTAGTCAAATAAGGCTAGCACACGAAATTTCACATAATGGGCCGAGTCCACGAAAAATGTCTTTTTCATGTATTTAATTATTTAGCCCACTAAATAATTATTCGCACATCAATTAAATAGTCCAACTACTTAATTATCATTGAGGCCCAACGTCAAGAAACATATGCATGTTAGGAGCCATATCGAGGACCATGGACCTATAACCAGTAGCTACAATAAATTAAATAAAATTATTCATCGAACAGAACAATTCTTATTCAATCCATTAATTCCGGGATTACGCCACCATAAACCCAAAACTGAACTCTATCGATTATAGATATATACTTACACTCTAATCACTGAGTCAATAAGCGTCCATTGATATAATCAATACATACGGATAAATCCTCCATAGACTGTTCGTTATGATTCGGGATATTTCCGTAAACCCTTCTCAAAACATCTTATCCTTATTTACCATTAACCCCCTAGTGATCAATTAGCTCATAACTAATATAATATGAACTGGGCCCATCGATCAGTTTCTAGGATTAACAAATAAGGGAACTGTCTGTCTACTTCCCGCAGGAAGGAATGGATTCCATATCTGTGAAGTCACAGACTACTCACTCATTCCAGAATAGAGCCAACGAGAAGTGTTCAGATCACATGTATCCAAGTGATCCTTAACTAACACATCAAACCCTACTTTGAACCAAGCAGTAGACTGTGATCACATCAGGATTGAGATTAATCCATATATGATCATCTTGTGATTCGATAAGATTTCTCGATCATGAGAATTATATCGAGAATTCAAATCAAATCGGTCCAATTCTATATGATGACATCATATATAAATGCCCCACTAGGTACCCTATACCAACGGTCCGGATAAGACGGTCACACCGTTAAGTATCCTGGGCGCATTATTGGTATATCAATCATGAGACCCATACTCTGATTAAATTCACCACAGACTATCTAGTTTTAAGCATATCATCACTAACTCAATCCTCGTGTGTACGCCATACACTGAGTTATGTGATTACATACCGATATACTTGGGTTTTGAGCAGTGTATTAATATGAGCATAAATGCAAATATTAAGATGAATTATAAATCCTGTCAAAAACAATTACAGAAATTGTCTTTCGGGCACTACACCTAACAATCTCCCACTTGCACGAAAGGCAAGTGATTAATTGTTTTAGAGCACACCCCTTATTTAATACTCGAATCCAAGATTCGATTAACTCGTAGTTTCCTGACTTTCTCTTATCAAAAGAGAGTCTATCCCATTTTCTATTCATCCTCAGGTTTAGAGAAGCATTCCGTGAGAGGTATGGTAGGACTACTTCGTTGAATGTTGCATACCGATATGGAAAATCATCTTAATCATTAGGATAGATGGGATTGCCAGTCATATATTCTCGGGAATTTGACCGAATCAAATCCTTTAGAATGTAGTCCGATTCTTTCATAAAGAGAATCTTGGCATGTCAGTTTCCGACTTCAGATAACACACCCATGTTGTTTCCAACTGTTTCAGCGTTACCATTCATGAACACTAATGTATATACTACTTTACCAATACTGGCATCCAGTCTATGAAAGACTTATCAATATTCTGGTCAATACATACTTGAAATATGTGACTTTTAAATGACCTAGAGGTTTGCTTTAATCCACAAAGGATATAAGCCTTGGTTACGAATAAATTCAGATTCTGATTGTTCAACAAAAAATTCTCAGGGAATCACCCCTATTTTCTGCTTTCTAATGAATCTGTCATTTGTTCTTAGCTAAAACCCTTCTGTTCCGAATGAATTCAGATTCCGTTTGTTCGGAAAGAAAGTCCCAGGGAATCACCCATATTTTCTGCTTTCTAATGAAATCAAACAAGACCGAGTGGTGAGAGAGTTCACGGTCTGGTTAACTCTCTACTTGTTAGGGAATTACCCCTAGACCAAACAGCTTTGCACTGAAAGTTAAACTTTCCTATTCATTCGACTCTTATCATGTAGATCCAATTACTCCTAATGGGCCTGAGATACTCAGGTGGTTCTACTAGAGTGTGAACAGAACTGGAGTACCAAAACTCCATTCACTGGGTTTTTAAACCAACCTCTATGATCGTAATCCTATATCGACCCTACAAGGAACCATAGGTTATCAATCACCTCAGTAAACTTCAAAGTCTGTAGAAAACCGCAAAAGGTAATAGTTAAACCATACTCCCACTGCGTTCTAGGTGGATCGATATTCTGATCTAGTACAGTAGTAATTATTAGTGTTATCACCAACATCCGATGTTGGACGTTGTCTGAACAAATCAGTTAGTAACTACCTTGAGTAACCGTACTCCAAAGTCCAAGGTTGTTATTCATAGACCCTTTTATAAGGGGTTTTGACAGTATAACCGTCACTTTCTGATCTTAAGAATCTTATAACCAACCTTTACTCAACGTATAAGATATTGCACGAACAGTCATCATCTGAACGTGTACGCAAAATTTCCAGTCCTACCTTCAAGCACTAAGTGCTAAATGCCTATATTGACGGAAGTGGGGTGAACCGAATTCACTCCTTATCCAAAAATTTGTAAGCATCTTCTAGGTAGACTTCTCGATTTTACATGATAGTGTAAACCGTTATTTCGCAACCAATATCTTAAATGAGTTAAGCAGTGTATTGTAGCACATTAATAACTATATGAGGCAAATTAATGGTGTTATCCCTCAGTGGATAAATTCCACTGGGAGGCAGGCCGAGCATCAGTCCCAAGACTATGCTATGCCTATTACTGAGCATGGAATACTCTATCTCTGGTGAAATCAGAGATACCTCCAAATATTTTAGATAATCTTACTGGCGTTTCGAGGAGTTGTCTGACGAGATGTCACTACTTAGAAGCTCCTTCTAACTTGTATCTTTCACAAGACCCCGAAGGTCATTATGAACAAGCTATGTTACTTCTTTAAATCTATTACCCTTTCCCGATTGAAAGGAAGCTTAGTCATTGTTCTTTTGAGACAGTGTTCCTTGACTGGGAGATAGGAATCACCCTAAGCCAGTTTTCAGATCTTGTCTTTAGGAATATGCACTAATTAATAGAGTATGAAGAAGTGTTTATCTAAATACGGAAACCTTTTGCCTTTAATAGTTTAAGATGTGTTACATATACCTTTTCAACATTTCTTAGTGGTTCTGACTTTATCAAACAAAAGTCTGAGTCTTGGATTCGTGCTACAAATGTCATATTCACTTTCTATAAGACAAACAATTGTGGAACTGAAAGTGAATACATTCGTTCCAACGAATCTGAAAACAGAAAATAAATTTTCTGTGATATTCAAGGATTGAATCCGAAATTTATTTCCTTATATTACTCCCACCATTCTAGCTGAAATAACTGCCCGTTGTCTACTCTATTTATCGTTTAATGCATAGCTACCTTGTTCTTCCAAAGAACTTAGCTTTCGAGGAAATCGTTAAGGATGCATTGGTCAGTGATCCGAAATCACCTTCCTTATCCTCTGATTTTCTATTATTAATATTCCGGTTTAGCCTTAAAACTACTTAGTTTAGATGACTAACACGTATAGACATTCTTTCCCGTTCTTGACTTTCCTTATATGGAAACAGTCTTGAACTAGCAGTTCATTTGAGTAGACACTACTCGTGAACTGTGGGATGTCTAATGATAGTGTTACTCGTTTGGACTATTTGATTTTTCTAATAAATCAACAAATCATAAGGTTAAAGCTCCCACTAGTTTATCGGTTCCAAATACCGTCTAACTAGCAATGCTTTATTTTTGATTTTTCAAAGATTAAAAAATCACTAGAACTAAGCTCCCACTAGTTTATCGGTTTCAAATACCGTCTAACTAGTAATGCTTTGTTCATGTTTTTTCAGGAATGGAAAAACTCTTGTGCAGTCTCTTACACATTTCTAATGATTCAGAAAAACAACAAATCATAAGAATAAAGCTCCCACTAGTTTATCGGTTCCAAATACCGTCTAACTAGCAACACTTTATTTATGATTTTCCAATTAGAAATTTCTTGTGTGATTACTCACACAATTAAAATTCACTACTAGAATTTTATATAGTCCTACATCATCTTTGAACTAAGCGCGTCTCTCGTTCAACACGAGTGACAGCAGTGACATACCTATACTATGTCACTTAAGATTTAAAGGCTCAAGAGGAATATCTCTTCCGAAATTTAATTGTATTTTTTGATGAGTGCAACGTTCTTGTTACTTTCCACTTTTAACGAAGTCATTACACTAGCAGTTTAGTAGCCTAGAGATGATAGTTGTAAATAAAATTGACAGAAAAGATTCATACATACACGACTAGATAAATTTTAGGAATTATAAACTGTAAAAGTCTATCATACCATTCCAAGGATTTAACCTCGCATCGTACCACCGCCTAGGGGGTCGGTATCAAGACGATGACGGTTAAAGCGAGACAATCTCTCGATGATTAAACTTTGAGAAACAAACATCTCATGGGAATCGTACATCCCATACTTTAATCGTCGATTACCTTCTTTTTTCAGCCAAGATATTTCCTAAAATATCTCGATGAGTGTGACCTACTATATCGGACCTTTAAGTGCGCCGAGTATGCCTACGTAGGCGTGTCGATGACCCGCCGAGTCCTCAAGATCCTATCCTTTCGGAGACCAAGCCTTGAATTTTGATAGCGGTGAACACCACGTGAAGGGGGCGAAATCAAAGCGATGCGAGGCGTCACCATTCTCTCACTTGCTTGCATCTATAGTAGAGGCCGTGGGGTCGGCCTGTCTCTTTCCCCGCTCCCACTCAATATTTTGAAAAAGTGGTGGGTTTCTTGATTGCGGTTTTGGACTTGAAAATATTTTAAGAAACAACAAATCATGTACCCGAATGGTGTCAGTAATGTAGGCAAGCCTACCCATCTTATTCATTGGAATGTATGTGACTATCGGTCGGATCCGGCCAGAGAAGCCCGTTTAGCCGTAAAGGCTTGTCGGATATGCTAAGTCTTGCCGAACCCCGTGCAAACGTCACACGTGGAGGGTGAGTCGATCGAGCCGTAGCTCGGTTGAACTTACCCAAACATGGTTAGACCATTTCCGAACCCATGTATCATGATTTTCCGATTTCTTAAATTGTCAAACTTTCCCGTAGACACTACGGAAGAAACCCGCAATAGTGGGATTCACCGAGAATCCATCACCGAAAACTTAACGATTGACAAAACCCGGTTCCTCGGTTCTTTAATTAGTTTCTAATTAATTAATTCCCACAACAATTAATTAAAAAATTAAACTAATTAATCGAGTTGAATACATGCCTAATTAATTATCCAGAATTAAATAGCTACATGTATGCATATGGAGTGGAATTCATGATATGATGCATGTCATGACAATTTTCCGGTTATACACATAAATACGATCATACACGCAATTACGGAAAATAAACACCGAGATAGATCATTGGTACCCCCGTATATAACATATTAAAAAAAATAAACAAACCCTAACTAGGGTTTACTATTTTCTAATCTTCTGCTGCTGCGTTTTATCGATTATCGGACATCCAAACGAACTTTGATCGTCACGAAACTTTATGGACATGTTCATCACTCCTCCTACTTCAATCTGAACGGTTGGATCTCCGTTTCAACTGTCCAATCTCTTCCAGAAATTCGACGAACTGGCAGCTGGAACTGAAGTGCTTTTACGACACAGCAGCAACTTTATTGCAACGATTGCACATCGAGATGGACTCCGGTCGACACGAAATTTTGAGGGCCTGTTCTTCAACTTTTATTCTACATTCTGACCGGAGGGATTGTCGTTTCAACGGTTCAATCTCCGGGAATAAATAAAAAACCGAACAGCAACAAAACATATCTACTTCTAGGAAACTAAAATTACAAAATTTCCTATACTCGTATAAACGAATTTATATGAGTTTACAACAGATCTAACCAGTAAAAAATACCAACCCCAATTCATCTCTTCAACCACAACATATCAAAGCATTCATCATCATGATTTTCGAAAAAAAAAAGAAAAAAACAATGCAATCTAAACATGCAATTTCCACTCCTAGATCTATCAATTATATATTTTAATTTATAGATCGGAGGCTCTGCTACCACTTGTTGGATGTAATATCGCCGGACGGATCTAGATCCGCCTGATTACGCAGCGGAATAACAAGGATCACGATCAATACAAATTAAAACATATAAATAAATAGATCTAAACTACAAGAAGGTTGGATCTACTTACCAATCGAAAGATTAGATCCGAAGATTGAAAAGTCGAGATCCAAATAGTTGAGATGCCACAGTCTTCCGATGTGTATCTCCAATCAACAACCGGTGGATGTTGATCCTTGATGCTTGACCTCCTTGATATGCTACCCGGAAAATCCCGAAGATTTTCCCAACTCTAAACCCTAAGCTTGGCCGAAAATTCCAAGCTTATTTTGTGTGTATATGCGTGTGTTATGTCATAATAAAAGGCTTAGGAGAACTCTCTTTATATAGGAGATAAATCATTGTCCTCCAAGGATTTAATAATTAATTAAATAATCAATCATAAAAATCCTTTATCAAATATAAGATAAATATAAAATATTCTAAAACTAATTTAGATATATATAATAGATAATATCAAATATCTCCCGATTAATTATTTAACAAATAAACAATTAATCACATGACATGTAATTATCCAAGAAAACTAATATCTTTCTAATTACAAAATGTATACCACTCGCCATTTCCTTGTCAAATAAGGCTAGCACATGAAATTTCACATAATGGGCCGAGTCCACGAAAAATGTCTTTTTCATGTATTTAATTATTTAGCCCACTAAATAATTATTCGCACATCAATTAAATAGTCCAACTACTTAATTATCATTGAGGCCCAACGTCAAGAAGCATATGCATGTTAGGAGCCACATCGGGGACCATGGACTTATGACCAGTAGCTATAATAAATTAAATAAAATTATTCATCGAACAGAACAATTCTTATTCAATCTATTAATTCCGGGATTACGCCACCATAAACCCGAAATAGAACTCTATCGATTATAGATATATACTTACACTCTAATCACTAAGTCGATAAGCGTCCATTGATATAATCATTACATACGGATAAATCCTCCATAGACTGTTCGTTTTGATTCGGGATATTTCCGAAAACCCTTCTCAAAACATCTTATCCTTATTTACCACTAACCCCCTCGTGATCAATTAGCTCATAACTAATATAATATGAACTGGGCCCATCGATCAGTTTCTAGGATTAACAAATAAGAGGAACTATCTCGTCTACTTCCCAGGAAGGAATGGATTCCATATCTGCGTGAAGTCACGGACTACTCACTCATTCGAGAATAGAGCCAACGAGAAGTGTTCGGATCACATGTATCCAAGTGATCCTTAACTAACACATCAAACCTACTTTGAACCAAGCAGTAGAATGTGATCACATCAGGATTGAGATTAATCCATATATGATCATCTTGTGATTCGATAAGATTTCTCGATCACAGAATTATATCGAGAATTCAAATCAAATCGGTCCAGTACTATATGATAGACATCATATATAAATGCCCCACTAGGTACCCTATACCGACGGTCCGGATAAGACGGTCACACCGTTAAGTGTTCTGGATACATTATTGGTATATTAATCATGAGACCCATACTCTGATTAAATTCACCCCGGACTATCTAGTTTTAAGCATATGATCACTAACTCAATCCTCGTGTGTATGCCATACACTGAGTTATGTGATTACATACGATATACTTAGGGTTTTCAGTAGTGTATTAATATAAGCATAAATGCAAATATTAAGATGAATTATAAATCCTGTCAAAAACAATTACAGAAATTGTCTGTCGGGCACTACACCTAACAGTAGGCCCTGATAGAACGACGATCATCTGGATCACTAGCCCAGTCAGCATTAGAGTAAGCCTGGAGTTGGAGAGATGAGTGGCGATGAATAAAGAGCCTATGCGAGAGAGTATGCTTTAAGTAATGAATGATACACTTGACAGCAGGCCAATAGACATCACAAGGGGCATGCATAAACTGTTAACTTTATGAACCGCGAAATACTGCAAGCCACCCACAATAGTGCGATAAAGTGGATTGATTGAGCTTAATTTCACCCCAACAAAAACAATTTGTAAAGACTCGAAACTGTGGGTAAACTAACTCTCTAACCGGCAGTGTACCGGGTCGATTGCTAGAATAGCTACAGGAGTACGAGGTCGAACCCAAAGGAATCGTGCTTGCAAGTACCAAAGTGAACGTAATACTTAGTCTAGGTGATCAATCTTTTTAAAGTGCTTGTTTACTACAACGACACTAAGTGATTCTACTTAACGAGTCTAAAGATAAAAAGAAAGATAGAAAATTAAACTACTAGGTTTCAAAGATAATTAAAGAGACATAGCCGAACCATGATCAAAATAGCTAGTTTCACCCCAAGGATTGACAAAACCGGGAGTGTGCATTAACAACAAACTCTTACATTCAATTTCACGGGTACGAACTCCTAATCCCGGTGCTAGGGTCTGAACAACTCTTCCCCAACACCTTATGCCAAGTCAATTAACCTTCCCTAAGAAAGATTCATTCACAAGACATGTTAAGCACGAGAGCCGTTTGAACGTTAAAACGAGTAACCTCGCACTACAATGCGATCCTAGAACCCTTTTCCCACACCCCTCTATCTGAACAACTCTCAAGAGTGATGTGTGTGATTTTTGACCTAGGTGATCAATCTAGCCCAAATCCGTTATAACAAGTTCTAAGACATGAAACAAGCAAGATATAACATTAAAAAGCACTACCCACTTCCAATTTCATCACCCAAGGGGTAATTTCACTAAATTTCACATGATTCGACTATGAAAAGGGATTAGCTACTCATTATACTAATCAAAACATACATAAAGCAGTAAATAAAAGCCATAACAGGTAAAAGAGAAGAGAAATATACTATAAAATTGCAGAAATTCGAGTTGAGATCCAAAAGTACAAAATAAAGAAGTAATTAAAAGGTGGTCTTTTAGTGTTTGGAATGAAAATCTAAGCTAAGAAATGGAAAGATTAAGCTAAGATGTTGTTGATTTACACTAAGAGAGAGTATTCTAAGCTATTACCAAATTCGAGCAAGAAAATGGGTAGAGTTTTGCTAAGAAAAGCTTGATATCTAAGAAAATGTCTCCGGGGGGGGGTATTTATAGGTGAAGGGAAAATCACAACAAAACGGTCCAAGCGCGCGTTTAGAGGGTCGAACGCGTGCGTTTGAAATCTTCAAGCGCTGCGTTTCGTGATAGTTGAAACGCTAAGCCGCATAAATTCGGCGAGGGGCTTGATTGTTCTTCATCTCGAACGCACGTTTGGGAGGGTTCAAAAGCGCGTTTGGGATCTTGGAACGCGCGTTTGGAGTGATTTCAAACGCGCCTTTGGAGTGCTTGAACTCAGATCAACTCGACTTCGAACGCGATTGCGTTTGAGGGGTTCAAACGCGCGCTTGAACCCCTGTTTCCCAAATCTTCACTTTTCTTCCTTTTGGGCCCTCGCCTTGCCTCGGTCATGCTTTTTCACCACAAATCGTCACCTTCCGGGTCCTCGAGACACCAATACCCTTCAATATCAAAAGCAACCACAAACATCCAAATAATTCCGGAGGGTAAAAGTGCTCGGGAATGGGGTTAATATCAAAAAAAAGGGGTATGAATTCATCAAAGTAACGGATTCGTTCCCCGTGCCATAAGCTCACGATATCACCCCGAAAATGGTCCAATTTACCCAAAATTGTGCTGAAAATGTGGTAAACGGGGGTAATTAATGCACCGGAGTCACGTAAAGTTGACTCCCATCAACCACCCCACACTTAGCCTTTGCTCGCCCTCGAGTAAACTAGGCGTTTTAAAACAAACCAAGGGATTCAACATTGTGACGTAGGTGCTACTATCCACACCCTTGAGGTAACCACGAAGTAAGACACACGAACATACACACACCGGTACAACATTATCAAAAGAATAGAGTGTGTGTGGTGCCGAGCTACATCCAAGTGTTCAAAATGATTGTCGGGGCTTGAATCCCGACCAAAAGTCTACCGACCGTCTCATACCACTACCCTCTCCACTAATCAAGGTTACTAAGTTCGGACACAATCGGGTAGGACTTGAAGGGTTATAACGTTAGGCTAGAGTAATTCCAGTTAATCGAAAAGGATACCTTGGGAACTGGAGAAAAAGTAGTACGAGTGAACTTAATCAACAAGTGTACCACCTTATCTCTACCTTACAAACCATACAAACTCCTTTTGATTAAAATAAGCACCTTGGGAACTACAGGATACTAACATACCCGAACTCATTGCCAAACTCAACTATGTTTCAAGTCTCATAAGGTGAAGTCGAATACATTAGCACCTATCTCACTATCCCAACTCCAACATTATAAAAATAACTTTTGAGCTCATTACTTTGACTCCAACCCTTTATTTCTATACACCAAACTTTTATTCTTTGAGAACTTTCTAATTTAATTTGAACTTTGATTGATTGAGTTCTCTTTTTCTTTTTTTCTTTTTTTTTTTGAGAAGAAAAGAAGGAATTTGTGTAAATCCGGTGCATTTTCCACCCCCGTTTATCCCACTTTTAGCACATTCTCGGTATTTTTAGACCGTTTTCGGGTAATATCGTGAGTTTATAGCACGGGGAGTAAATCCGTCGCTTTGATGGTTTACTACCTCTTTTTAGTGATATTAACCCATTCCCGAGCACTTTTACCCTCCGGAATCGTTTGTGTGTGTTGTTCGTTCATGAGATTGTAGGGTCTAGGTGTCATGAGAACCCGGAAGGCAAAGATTTATGATGAGAAGTATGATCAAGGTGCAAGAATGAGCCAATGAAGAAGAAAAATGAAGAAAAGGAAGAAAAATAGTTGGTATCTTCACGCTACGTTCTGTTCAGAAGCAATTTTACCTATTATGGAGGAATTTTCTGGTCATGGTCTCTTCATGAAAGTTCTAGATAATTGAAAGAGCTTTCCAACGCATTTTGAATCACTCAAATCGGAGTTCTACACGCGAAGATATCATGGTTTTACTGCAGCCAGAAAACAGCAACGTCTCAAACGCGCGTTTGAACATTTCAAACGCGCGTTTGGAACTGTTTTTTTCATACAGAGAGTTAGGTGCTGAAACGCGCGTTTGGGGACCTCCAAACGCGCGTTTGGGGTCATTTTCTGCAGATTTTTGCCCTTATAAACACCCACTTCCATCGAATTTCATCATTATTAGGCTCCCCCCTCCAAGCTAACCCTAGCCTCTTTTTTCTCTACATTTTTAGAGTAGTTTAGATTGGTTAATCCTAGTTTAAATTAGTTATAACATAGCTAGATTCTTCCCTTTCTTCACTCAAATCCTCACTTTGAACTCTTGATTTCTCAAATTCTCTATTTTGTACTCTTGAAGCTCAAACTCGAATTCCTTCATTCTAATGGTAATTTCTTCTTCTCCTCCTGTTATAATGTTGTTTATTTATTGTTTTGATTGTGTTTTTCCTCCACCCATGAGTAGATAATCTCGTAGTAGCCGAATTATGTGATAACTTGTGAATTTGGCCTTAGATTGATGAAATTGGGAGTGGGTAATGTTTAATTGCATGTTTTATGATTGATTCTTGTCCTAGAACTTATTTTGATTGTATGTTGAGTCAGATTGACAACCTAATTCGATAGTTTTGCGTGTTGACCTTATACATGTATGTTGCGGGAAAACACGGGAAATGGGTTCTAGGATCGCGGAGTAGACTCGGCTTAGTTGTTAAGCCCGAGCCCAATGCGAGGTTGTTATCGTTTTCACGAGCGGCTTTGGAGCGTATCGTGTTAAGGTTTTCAGTTTCCTAAAGGGGGAATCGAATATTTTGGCATAGGGTGTTAAAGGAGAGTTGTTCAGCTAGTAACACCAGTTTTAGAAGTCGACACCCATGAATAATCATGAAACGCTTTTGGTATGGTTGGCCGATTAATGCACACCCGGTTGATTCTTTCGAGGCTAAATTAACTTGTTGGATCATGATTCGGCTACATTCCTCTCTCCCTACCCTTAGACTCGTTAGTATAATGGTTTTTAGTCGATGTAGTGTTAATCTTTATCAACCTTTGATCGCCTAGACTAAGCTGTAGATCGACTTTGGTATTCAATAGACTTCTCGGTGGGATCGACCTCGGACTCCTGTAGTTTTACTCGCAATCGACCCGGTCCACTGCCGGTTAGAGAGCTTGTTTAGTCACCGTTGTCCTAAATTTGTTTTCTCATGACACCTAGACCCTACAATCTCATGAACGAACAACACACACAAACGATTCAGGACGGTAAAAGTGCTCGGGAATGGGTTAATATCACTAAAAAGAGGTAGTAAACCATCAAAGCGACGGATTTACTCCCCGTGCTATAAACTCACGATATTACCCGAAAACGGTCTAAAAATACCGAGAATGTGCTAAAAGTGGGATAAACGGGGGTGGAAAATGCACCGGAATCACGTAAAATTGACTCCCATCATGGATCAAAAAGGAAGAGCCATCAAGTTGACCAAGACGTGTATTTGAGGCCATAAGACTAAGACACGAATTGGATTTATCCATGCCAACACGCTGAATAAGACTTAAGATGTATTTACGTTGACTGGGAAGAAACCCATCAGAGGCACGGAGCACCTCCAAGTGAAGAAATAGGAAAGCTGGCCAAGATCCTTGACCGGAAAGTGAGAGAGCAAGAGATCAATTACATGGCGCACGAAAGAGGAAGAAGTACTTGTAATAATGACATCATCAACATGTATCAAGACATAAACACAATGAATGCCAGCCCTGTAAATATAAAGAGAAGTGTCCACCTGGGAGGTGGTAAATCCATATGACTGAAGAACATCAATAAAGCGAGAGAACCAGGGCACAAGGAGCATGACGAAGGTCACATAGACTCCGCTTGAGCTTGCAAACGTGACGAGGAAAATCCGGGTGAACAAATCCATGAGGTTGACGTATGTAATCATCCTTAGAGAGATAGCCCTGAAGAAACGCATTCTCAACCTGCTGAATAGGCCAATCATTATTCAAAGATAAAGATACAAAATTCGTATAATGACCGGATTAACAACCGGACTGAAATTCTCAAAGTAATCAACACCAGCCTCTTGATGAAACCCTTTGCAACCAAACGCACCTTATAGCGCTCAACCTGCCCATTCGTATGCTTTTTAATACGATAGAACCATTTATTTCCAATGACATTCATATGAGAGGAGTAAGGAACAAGATCCCATGTATTGTTTTGGACCAAAGCATTTATCTCATCCCATATTGCATCTCTCCATTCATGATTTTGTACAACAGTGGAGTAGGATGTGGATTCATGGGATTGAATTTCAAGAAGATATGCTTTAGGAAGAACATAGTTGGAGGTCCATTTCTTGGGCTTCAAGGTGTTGGTATTGGAGCGAGTGATAATGTGATGAGGTGGGGGTGGGGAGTCGAGGGAGGATCAGGAGACTCAGATGAGGAAAGGGGTGAGCCGGCCTGAGCAGGAGGAAGTGAGGCCAATATATGGAAGGACGGCTCGGGAATATGATCAACTAGTGGAGATGGGTGAAGGTTGGAGATGGAACAATGGTGGGGAGAGGTATCGTGATTAAGTTAGAGGCGAGGGAGGGTGGAAGAGCTGTATAGGGGAACGTGGATTCGTCAAAGACGACATGACGGGAGACGTAAATGCGGCTGGTGGTGAGATCTAAACATTTGTAACCATGATGTTGGTCACTATATCTAAGAAAGACACAAGTTTTGGAACGAAAATCCATTTTATGGCGATTGTAAGGGCGAAGATTAGGCCAGCAGGTGCAACCGAAAACACGAAGAAATGAATAATCGAGAGGACGTTGATACACCATTTCATAGGAGACTTGTTATCAAGAATAGGATTCGGGATACGGTTGATGAGATAAGTGGAAGTTATAAAGTCATCGTCCTAGTAGGATAACGGGAAATGAGACTGACCAAGTAAGGCAAAACAATTTCAACGATTTTGCATTGACGACGCTTAATGACACCCATTTTTAATGAGTGTGAGGACTGGACCGACGATGGTGGATACCCAAGGCAAGGAGGAAGAGGTTAAGAGACAAAATTCACCCCCAATCAGTTTGCATATATTTTATAGCAGTGTTAAATTTTTGTTCAACTAAACTTTTGAATTGGGTAAAAATAGATCCAACATCGATTCTGCACGTAAAGGGTTAAGCCATAAGTACTTTGTATGGTCATCAAGAAAGATAACATAATAATAAGAACCATAAATGGATGCCTCGGGACACGGTCCCCAAACATAAGTAAATCAAATCCAAAGGACTTGACGCAGTAAAATCACAAACAAGCAAAGTTTGACAATGTCTTTTAGCCATTTAACAAAAAGCACAAATAGGGGTAGGGGACGGGGAAGAACAAGAAACACTTTGCTGACAAAGAACTGGGAGAGAGCAGTGACCAAGACGCAGATGCCATTGAGCAAATGAGAGGCGGTTGGAAAGTAAGGCTTGAGCAAGAAACTAGCCAAGGAACTAAAAGAAGTGATAGAGGCTGACTTTGACAAATCCATGACTAAGGCTGTGGCCCAAGTAATCCTTCACAACAAAGTAATCACGGTGAAATTCAAAGAAAACATTATTATCACAAGTAAATTGGGAAATAAAAGGAGGTTGGTGCGCAAAGAAAGGGCAACAAGGACATTATTTAATACATAAGAAGTAGAAGGAAATGAGAGCGTATAAGAACCAAAACGGGTGATATCCAAACTTATACTATCACCGTCATGAATTTTATCAGGGTCATTGTAGGTATATGGATTTGGGTCATCCGAACCGCTAAAAAAATTATTACAGTGAATTTTTTTTTATATACATATTTTACATGTGTTCCGATCCCCTTATTTTTATATATTGATCCCTATTGACCCGTATTGAACTATAATATGTAACATTACGCTTAGTAATTGTAAAATATGACAATTTCCGATCCGTATCACTAAATTCCTGGAGCTGCCTCTGGTAGGGTTCAGTCTGCATATTCAAGTTGCTGAGCTGGTTCGTGATATGGTGGGTGGCTCTCGTATCCAAAAGCCATTGAGGTGTAGGAGATGGCACCTGCATGGGAGAAGCATTAGCTGCATGATGGACCTGAGCAGGGGGTCGAGGGGACAGAGGTTGGAAATTTTCATCGAATCAGTACCAATACGTAATCACAGTATGGCCAACCTTTTGGCATAATTGACAGACCGGTGTTGAAATGGAGCCACCAGAGTATCCCTTGCCACGGCCATGGGAAGGACCATGCCGCCCCCGGCCTCTGTTAGACTGATAAGGGGGAGGAGGCTTACCGCGAAAAGCAAGTTGATTGGGTCATGGAGCATGAGTGTAGTTGAGGATCGGTGGTGGCACGGTGGAAGCTGGTAGCGGCGGCAGATGGTTGTGTAGGAGACAGGCTTCGGTGGTCAGCAAAAGTGAGTAGACTTGGTCGAGCTGAAATCATGGTGACTAGGGGATCATAGTCGTAAACGAGGCCGTCCAAAAGGCAGGCAATACTATCATCCGTGTTCATCCGTGAGACGTTTTAGAGTCATGAATAATCTGCAGCCGAGGAGTTTCCTTCACGAGTAGCGGCTAATTGAGTTCGCAAATTAACGAGTTTTGCCTAGGATTGAGAAGCAAAACAAGTGTTTTGGCATTCCAAATCTCGTTAGATTTATTTGAATTAAATACATGGGCAAGCACATCATCGCTAGTAGAAGAAGGAATTGTGCTCAAGATTAAGCTATCCTGCTTGGACCATGATTCAAAAGCATGGTTGAGCTGCCGGACACCATCTTTGGTGAGAAATTTCGGTGGCGGATGAATCGTTCCATAAACATACCCCATCACACCCTGTCCGTGCAAATAGGGCAGTGTATGTGCTCTCCATAACGGAAATTTATGTCCGGTTAATTTAGTGGTATGAAAGGTGGAGGATGGATATGGTGTAGGAGAATTTTCAGCAGTGGTGGCTTGGGAAGAATCGCCAGAAATCGTCATTGAAGCCAGCAAAGAAGAAAACGCGTAGGAGGAGGGGAGAAGGGAGAGATTTTATGGGGATGAGAATGGCTCTGATACCATATTAGAGTATGAGGAGAAAATATTTTTGTTATTCTATTTATTCATTATGAATGATACATCATTATTTTGTATGTCTGCACAACTTGGCAAACAAGTAAATATTAAAGACAAGGATATACAATAATCAAATCTTCAACACGTGGGATTACGGGACTCGAAAGATGGCGTAATGAGTGGAGAATTGGATGAAGCGAGCCTCAAAAGCAAAAAGTGATGAAAAGTCAAGTCACAAAGGAAAACACGGAGGGCGCACGCCTTGAGGGTGAAGCACGCGCCGGATGAATTTATGAGACTATTTTGACGGAGAAGCGCACGCTTGGCAACCCAAGCGCACACCTATGCTCATAGCCATAAACGCACGCCTGACTAGAAGCGTGCGCTTTTCTCACATAATCTAGGAAAACACGCCAGCCGACTCTATGCGAATGGGATGCCTATTAATATCATTTCTATCAGACTTTGACATTATTCATTCAGTCTTGGTCGAATTTCACTCCATAAGAACCCTAGTTTAGCACTTTTTATTACAATTCCTAGATTTTCTTTGCTTTTGGTTATTATTTCGCAATTGGATCGGCGTATTAGCATGAAATTGACAATTTCGCATCCTTGGATTGTTGGATTGCTACAGTATTTCCAACTGGGTAATTTATTTTCTTTCCTTTTTATTATCATGAGTTCGTTTATTATTAATTATTGCATTTTTATTTTGATTATGAGTAGCTAATTTTATTGTAGTCAAATTATGTGATAGTTTATGAAGTCGATGTCTCGAATGATGATCTAGGGACGGGTTGTGCATAAAAAAGTAGGCATTTTGAACGGTTTGTGTCCCAAAACTTGAATTTTATGCTTTTATTGACGTCGTGAATCAATAAATGAACTAATACACAATCTTTATAAATGTATGCTGCGAGAAAGTGTGGTAAAAGGGTTTTGGGATCGCCAAGGTAAACCAGTCGAATTGTTGGGGTCTAGTTTCTTGAGTGTTTTCGGTTAAGCAGTGAATTCGGTGTACACTGTAGAAATATTTAGAAAATAAAAGGAAGATCTTTTATTGAATATTTCAGAATGATTACAATGAGAGGATGCTGATTTCTTTAAATAAAAGGCTAAAACTCTAATCCCTGAAATTAAGGAGTCGTCACTGTCTCAACCTAGAGTGTTGGGCTAATTTATTTAATACAATAAAAAGCCTATTCTACCCTTACAAATAAAACATAATAATAATAATTCCAGCATAATTCTCAACACTCCACCTCAAGTTGAGTGTGGATGTTGAACATGCTCAACTTGCTCACAAAGTTGTCAAATCCTTGCTTCATCGGCGGCTTAGTTAACCCATCAGTAGTCTGCTGTACAAATGGCAAGAATGGTATGCAAATAATCCCCTCATCTAGTTTCTCCCAGATAAAGTGTCTGTTAATCTCGATATGTTTGGTCCTGTCATGTTGGACATGATCATTAGCAATGTATGTCTGCTAGGACACTTTTGATCCATAGTTCTTCACACGCCCCTTGTGCCTTAGCTCTATACTCAGCTTCTGCTGTACTTCTGCCCACAACACTTTGTCTTTTGCTCCTCCAAGTTACTAGGTTGCCCCACACAAAGCTACAATACCCAGAAGTTGATCTTCTACCTTCTGAACCTGCCTAATCAACATCTGCATATACTTCAACACTTATACTCTTCTGTTTTCTGAAGCATACTCCTTTTCCCACTGTCCCCTTGAGGTATCTGAGGATTCTAAAAATAGCTTCAAGATGAGGCTCACATGGTGCATGCATAAACTGACTGACTGTGCTTACAAAAAATGAAATGTCAGGCCTAGTGTGGGCCAAGTATATCAATTTTCCAACCAGTCTCTGATACTTTTCTTTGTCTACTGGGGCTTCATCCTTCTTCTCCCATAATTTTAGGTTTCCATGGGGGTGCTGGCTGGTTTGCAATCCCTCATCCAAGTCTCTTCCAACAGATCAAGTATGTATTTTCTCTTTGTTACCACCAGTCCTGATTCTAACCTTGCAAACTCCATACCCAAAAAACATTTGTGTCTACCTAGATCCTTTATTTCAAATTCCTTTCCCATTCTCTTCTTAATTTGATTGATTCCTTCTTTATCATCCTATGTGAGGATGATATCATCAACACAGACAAGGACTACTGTTATCTTGCCTTGCCCAGATCTTTTAGTGAACAGGGTATGATCAGATTGACCTTGTCTGAACCCTTCATTTTTCAAGAACCACATAAATCTTTCAAACCATGCTCATGGACTCTGTTTGAGTCCATACAAATATTTCTTCAATATGCAAACCTTCCTCCCATTTTCCACAGAGAATCCAGGTGGAAGATCCATGTACACTTCTTCCTTCAAATTCCTATGTAAAAATGCATTTTTTACATCTAGTTGTTCAAGAGGCCACTCCAGATTCACAGCTACGGATATGATGATCCTTAATGTATTCAATTTTGCCACAGGTGAGAATGTCTCTGAGTAATCCAGACCATAGGTTTCGGTATACCCCTTGGCCACCAACCTAGCCTTGTACCTTGCAAGGTCCCATCAGAGTTGTACTTTACTGTGAAGATCCACCTACACCTCATTGGAGTCTTCCCTTCAGGCAAGCTAACAGCCTTCCAGGTATCATTCTTTTCTAGGAAAGCAATTTCTTCATAGACAGCTGCCTTCCTTTCTGGACAACTGAGTGCTTCTTGGATGTTTTTAGGAATGGATATGGTGGACAGGTTGGAGAGAAAAGCTTGGTTTTTATGGGAGATGTTTGAATAGGAAGTGTATTTGCTAAGGGGATACAATGGATGCTTTGTGCATTCCCTGGGTGGTTTTCTGATGGCAAAAGGAACATCCAGAAGAGGGTCATTTTGGATGGTTTTTTCCACATTAGGCCCTTGTTTGTTTTGGGTTGAGTTTTTTTTGGGGTTTTTTACATCACATCGCGAATCATTTCTTACAATTCTCCCACCAATCAATTCTTCAACTACAAATAAAAAATTATTAAATCACCTCTCACCATTTCACTTTATCAACTTTATTACCTTTTCACCATTATTTTATTCATTATTCTACTTTATTTCTATTTCTCTCACCAATCATTTCTTTATCTACACAAATTTCAAAAAAAATATCTTAACTTTCTAATAATTACTTCAATCATTTTTATTATATTCTATTATCCATTAGTATCTAAAATAACTCCAAAAAAAATTCCAACCCAAAACAAACGGAGCCTAGGTGGATCCTCAGTGGGTGTTGGTAGTGCATGGATCAAGAGGTTTACCTGTTTTTAGAGCAGATTCTGGACTTTCATCTGGGGAAGTTGATTGTTCAGTGTCTGCTGTGTGAGTTTTCTTGTCCTTCTTGAGGAGATTTCCTTTCCTTGAATAAGTGAGGCCTGGAAATTTTTGTATTATGGTCTTAGGACTTGGTTCTGAGCTATCTTTCTGACTATTCTAATCACTTGGATCTGAAATAGGATCGAGATATGGCTCATTTGAGCTGTTAGTCCTATCTTTCTCATCTTTGATAGGTGACAACATCTAATGGTGGGACACCAAGTTCTCCACTTTCTAAAAGAAGCGTGAAATGTTGCCATTATCGTGTTTATTCAGGTTCTCCCCCTGAATATGATTGTGAAAAAACATATGGTTTTCATAGAAGGTGACATCACTAGTGATATAAATCTTGTGTGTGAGAGGATCTAAGCACTTGTACCCTTTCTGAGTGGGTGAATAGCCAACAAATACACATTTCATAGACCTGGGATCAAGTTTCCCTTGGTTGTAAATGTGAGTGAAGGCAATGCACCCAAACAATTTTGGGGGCAGGTTTTAGATCAGCCTGGTAGTAAGGTATGATTCTACCAATTTTCCTAGATGACTCTGAAAGTCTAACACTCTAGAGGGTATTCTATTAATGAGGTAGCAGGCTGTTAACATAGCTTCACCCCATAGGTACTTAGTACATTTAGAAGTTATCATTAAGGATCTGACCACCTCTAAAACGTGCCTGTTTTTTCTCTCTGCCACACCATTTTGTTGTGGTGTGTTAGGGCAGGAACTTTGGTGTATCATGCCATATTTTTGGAAAACTGGACTGAGGATTGAGTTAAAGTACTCAGTCCCATTGTCAATTCTGAAAATTTCAATTTTAGAGTGAAATTGAGTTAAAATAAGGTTATAAAAAGTTTCAAAAGCATGCTTTGCATCAGACTTTTGTTTTAGCAGATACACCCAAGTTGCTATGGTGTAATCATCAATAAAAGTGATAAACCACCTCTTTCCTTCAAGAGTGTGCACCCTTGCAGGCCCTCAAATGTCACTATGTATCTGTTGGACCTATTTCTATGTTTTGATGATGAGTGCCAGACTAGCTGTTATAGTGCAAAGACAAAAAGATGTCTAGATCAAATGTATAGGTTTATTAGAGTTTGATTTATGAATAGGTTTGATCAAACAAGCTCTGTAAAGGTCAGCTGATTTATATCAGCAGACTGGTCCATATCAATAGGGTAGATAGGTCAGTAGACTAGTCAGGAACCTGCTGAAGACTGAAGGCTGAGGGTTCAAACTCAGTTACAGAAGGCTAAGGGATCAAACTTAGTAATTTAAGTCAAGGATATGCAATCAGAATTTAGGCAAGTCTGTGATGACCTAAACTGGTTACATATACCTTGTATAGAAGGTCTAAGTTCCATAAGTTGGATGTTGTTTGGAACTTGGTTATACTCAAAAAGGTGTAATCTAACTTCACAAATAAAAGTTAGATAAAAGAAGTCAGCTGCATTGTATTTTATACACAGCAAATTGCTGTTCAGCAGACTGATGGATATCTCAGCAGACTGATGAACCTGCTGATGATATACCTCGATTAAATCAAGATTATATTGGAAGATTACATTGGATAAGGACAGCTAACTACCTCTGATTTATCAAATAAAGCATAAATTTGAGATCAAAAGGACGTTAGGATGATTCGCTTTTTATCCAATGGTTGTAAGTCAAAGGTGGACAGATCGCCTTTGTCAAAAAGGGATTCTGACAGTGTCAGTCCTATGAATAGTGACAGAATGCAAATCAGATGGGACAAAAACAAGGAACGGTTACATTTGAATTTCAAATACAAGTCACATGCATTCTTGCCTATAAATAGAAGACTTTCAACTCGTAAAACAGAGGATGATTGATAGAATTTGAAGAACTTTAAAGAGGCAATTTTGAAATGAAAAACACCTGTGAACTTATCGAACTCAAAGCTACCGATCCAGAAAGATTCTTCAAGTGTATTCAACATTCAAGCTACATCAAGTATACACACTTGAAGACCGCAAGTCTTGATTATTTCATCCTAATCAAAGCTGCTTTGCAAATCGAATCATTTATTTGATTCAATCTTTATTTTATAAAGAACTCTTGAAGACAGTGAAGCACGATTGTGTGAAAGCTGTTGTTTGTGGTGGAGAGTGGTGAAGAGGCAATCCTACCCTTCAAGGACCAAGTGGAAGACTCGGGAGAGCAATCCTACTGTTCCTGCCCCGGCCGATTTGTGAAGCCATAGTTATTGGTGAAGGACAAGCAACTTAGGAATCTTTGTAATCGCAATATCAAAGATCTCTAGTGAATTTCCTCCAACATCACAGAGAAGAGTGGTGGTGATGTGGGATTACACCACCGGAACCACTATAAAATCTGCCTACTTACTTTCAAAGATTTACATTCTCGCACTTAGTTTATTTTACACATCAACCTCATCGAATCTAGCAATCAAATCACACACCTACACTAATGAGTATCTAATACTCAGTATCATATTTAACAACAAGTATTAAGGCTTAATTTTGATATTATTCCGTTGCACAAATTCAGCAATCTCAACTATCATGAGACTCATCGTTTATCGTGAGCTCCGAGGTATCAAGAGATCTATGAAGTATCGCAGACTCATCAAGTATCGCCAGATTGAAGTTGCGCAATTTTTAACTCCAAAGTTTTAAGTGTTAAGTTTATTCACCCCCTCTAAACTTAACCAAAGCCTTTTCAAGGGACCAACAATTGGTATCGGAGCAAGATTACGTTCTGTTCTGAAGAAATCCTACTTGTTGTGCTTGTGAAAATTCTTTGTAACTTTCTTTCAAGTTACTGATTTTTAAAGACTTGCATCATGGATAACACCCATTATGCTAGAACTATGCTGATGTGTTCTCTAGATAGATTTGATGAGTATAAACGTCGAATGCAGGCTTACCTTGCTGCAACTCATGATGAGATGATGGATGTACTAACTGATGGACCACTTGAGATTACCAAGGCAGTGACAGTGAGTGAAACTACAGAGTATATTCCAAAACCAAAAAGAGAATGGAATGCAGAAGATAGAAAGAGAGCAAACCTCAACAACATTGCTATTGATATCATTTACAGAACCTTGGATAGCAATATGTACATGAAGGTCAAAGATTGCAAAACTGCAAAGGAACTTTGAGACAAGATACAGTTGATCTGTGAAGGCACTGAGGCAATAAACAAGAATAAGATCAGTGTGGTCAAAAAGAGGTTTCAAAAGTTCAAGATGCTACCAAATGAAACCATTGAGCAAATGGAATCAAGATTTAATGCAATCCTGGATGAACTTACCCTGCTGAGTGTAAGTTATTCAAAAGAAGAAATAAACACCAAAATCTTGGAAGCATTACCTGCAAAAGATGTTTGGAAAATGAAGGTGACTGCAATAGAAGAAATGAGAAAGCTGCATGAAGAAGACACCTTCAAATTATTTTCAGATCTCAAGGCTTATGAATTTAGCAAAAAGCTGGTACCTGAGACTGAAAAGGAAGAGCCAAAGACCACTGCATTGGCTTCTTCACATCAGGAAGAAACATCTGGAGGACAAGATGATATGCTGGATGAGATGCATGAGCAGATTGCCCTACTGAGCAAGAAAATCAGAATGATGAAGACTGGAAAGGCCCCTTCAAGAAATTTCACAAAGAGGCCTACTGAAAGAAAGAAAGAAGAATCAAAGAAAGACAATGACTATCTGTGCTTTCATTGCAAGAAACCAGGACACTTCAAACTCCGATCATGCCCCGAAAGTTAAAACAAGGCAAGGAACCCGATTATCTTTGCTTCAAGCGCAAGAAGCTGGACACTTTAGACTGATTGTCGGACACTCATCAAGACCAAAAGTCAACAAAGAAGACATGGCAAGAAGGCTATGGTTCTTTGAAGATGAATCAGGGTATGAAGTGGAATCAAAAGGAAATGAATCGGATGACACAAAGATCAAGTTGTCGATATGGAAGATTATGCTTTGATGGCCAACATTGATGAAACAGAGGAGGTATACAACATCGTATCCATCAATACTCCTGCTGGAAGTGATTGTGAATTAACTTGTGGTTCAAATCCTAGAAATTCTGACAATAATGAGACTTTGGATGCCATCCTTAATCAACCGAGGAAAATACAACTGGTTATGAAATTGTGAAGGTGAAAAGAAGCTCTTGAATTAGAAGTTGGAAGATTGAAATTTGAATTAAGAGTTCTCAAAGGAAAGGAAAAGATGTTGGACAGAATCGGTGTAAGCTCACGACCATCCAAAGACCTCTGAATCTATTTGAACCATCTTGTTCTCTAATGCATACAAATCTGGAAAGCCTTATGGTGATAGAACATGGCTTGGATTTGGAACTCAACAATCCAAAAAGAGTGGATCTAGCAAGGTCACTGAACCTAGTACTAGAATTGGTCCTAAGTTTGTACCTGCACAAGATCCAACTCCAAGTAAGGTTGCTGAGGCAGTAAAACCTACTGAGAATACTTCAAGGAAGCAAAATCGAAGTCAAAGAAGACAATGACTCTAATAAAAAGAACAAATCCAAAAATAGGATTCGCTGGACCTTCTAGACTCTGTGATAGCGCACTGCTACCAAGTCTCTTGGACCACAAAAGGTAAAGGTCGAATATTCCAAGGATAAGAATCCTAAATCTAAAAATGTTAATCATTCAAGGATACTTATCTCAAGGAAAGGTAGACTGTTCCCTATCGATGATGATTGGAATATTCTGCACTCTGCCGATAGAAAACAACCAAGTATAACCATGTCTGCTAGAGGTAAAACCTAAGCAATGGAATCAGCAAAGGACTCAGCAGAGGACTTATAAAAGGCCTCAGCAGGGACCTCAGCAGACTCCATACTATAGGGCTGTTCCTAACAGACAGCAAACAAATGGTTATAGTAATGCTTCTAACACCAAAAGTCACTTCAAACAGCATTATAAACCAAAAGGCCAGAAAACATATGTGAATCCTACACAACCTACAGTTAGGACTTATGGATGTGTGGAATACATGTATGAACCAAAGTATGACACTTTTTAGAGAAGACCTCATGGAAACTTACCAAAAGTCATGCTTACTATCGACACTATGGACCCAAACAGGTTTGGGTACCTAAAATGTATTAACTTTGTTTTGTAGGGTGTATGGTACTTTGTGGTGGATGTTCCGGACATATGACAAAGAATAAGCACTTGCTTTGTCAAACTTTGTGGCAAAAGATGGTCCAAGGGTGAATTTTGGCAACAAGAATACACTGGATACACAAGAGGATATGGCACACTTGTGAGAAATGGACTTACAATCAATAATGTTGCATATGTGGAAGGACTGGACTACAACTTGTCGAGCCTTTGGACAATTTCGTGATATGGGATACAAGGTCACTTTTGACAAAAACAAATGTATTGTCATTAGTGAAAGAGGTGATCAAGTTGTACTTCTTTGGTGAAGACAACAAAACATGTATGTTGTGGATTGGTCTCTCATAGTTCGAAACTCACTGATTGTGCATACCAAGTCTGAACTCAACTGGTTATGGCACAAGAAGTTGAATCATTTAAACTTTGATGATATCAATCAGTTGGTAAAGAAGAAGCTGGTGATTGGTTTACCTGAGATCACATTCAAAAAGGATGCTATATGTGATGCATGTCAGCAGGGTAAACAGATAAAGTCAAGCTTCAAGTCAAAAACCAAACAATCAACTAATAGAGTGTTGGAGCTTATGCATATGGATCTTTTTGGACCAATAACTCCAACAAGTGTGACAGGAAAGAAATATACCTTAGTGGTTGTGGATGATTATTCAAGGTACACTTGGGTGATATTTATGAACAAGAAAAGAGAAACACTCAAAAGCATGCCTAATCTTTTAAAGAGATTACAAAATGAGAAAAGTTTGACAGTAATAAAAATAAGATCAGATCGAGCATCTTGAATTTCTCAACAAAGTTATAAGAGAATATTGTGAACAGAATGGTGTACTACATCAACTTGCTGCTGCTGGTACACCTCAGCAAAATGGGGTTGCTGAAAGAAGAAACATGATCTTAAAGGAAGCAGGAAGGACAATGATTTGTGAAGCATTGCTACCTGAAAGATATTGGGCTGAAGTAGTCAATACAGCATGTTATACACAAAACAGAACATCAGTGAACAAGAAGCTGCTGAAAACACCTTATGAGATTTGGAATGGAAGAAAACCAAATATATCCTATTTCCATCCATTTGGAAGTAAATGTTTTATTCTAAATCACAAAGTACATTTGAAGACATTCCAACCAAAGTCAGATGAAGGGATTTTCTTGGGATATTCTTGATCGGCCAAGGCATTCAGTCTTGAACAAGAGGTCACTGAAACATGAAGAAACAATCCATGTTGTGTTTGATGAACCTAAGTTCACTGGTATGGAAGATGAAGATTGTGAACCTGCTGAGAATCAACAAGTCACTGATCCAGACTGTGTTGATGTTTTGGAAAGATTCAATGACTTAAATGTTTCTGACACTGCCCCTGCTGAACACCCTGCTGGTGACATTACTGATGCAACAACTGAAGCTATTCAAGGATCTGCTGAACCCCCTGTTGTTGAAGAAGCTACAGCAGACCTCATCAAGATGAGGCTCACGATAATCAAACTAACCGTAATCCACAATGGTTAAGAAATCACCCCTTTGAACAAGTTATTGGCAATGTACGACAAGGTGTAAGGACCGTAAGACAACTGTAAGCTATGTTTACTGCTTTCTATCTCAAATGGAACCAAAAGTTGTTGAAGAAGCAATTTTGAGACCAGTTGGATAATTGCTATATAAGAAGAGTTAAATGAATTTGAAAGAAATCAAGTTTGGACACTAGTTGAAAGGCCAAGTCATGCAAATATCATTGGTACTAAGTGGGTTTACAGAAATAAACTTGATGAATCTGGTACCATTGTGAGGAATAAGGCCAGACTAGTTGCTAAAGGCTATTCTCAAGCAGAAGGAATAGATTTTGATGAAACATATGCACCTGTTGCAAGATTGGAAGCTATCAGATTATTCTTGGCACATGCTGCATATAAGAACTTCAAGGTATATCAAATGGATGTCAAAAGTGCATTTTTGAATGGCATTCTAGAGGAGGAAGTGTATGTACAGCAACCTCCTGGATTTGAAGTCAAAGATCAAGAAGATAAAGTGTTTAGACTCAACAAAGCACTTTATGGATTGAAACAAGCACCAAGAGCATGGTATGAGACTCTATCTCAATTCTTGGTGGATAATGGTTTTCCAAAAGGTACCATTGATAAAACTCTTTTCAGAATCAATGAGAAGGACAGCACTCTGCTAGTACAGATTTATGTTGATGACATAATCTTTGGTTCTGAAAATAAACTGTTATGTGAAAAGTTTGCAAATCTAATGAAGAGCAAATTCCAAATGAGTATGATGGGAGAAATGAACTACTTTTTGGGATTGCAAGTTAAACAAATGAAAGATGGTATCTTCATTCATCAAACCAAGTATACCAAGGAGTTGCTGAAGAAGTTTGGTATGGAAAATAAACACCAAGATATCAACTCCAATGAGCACAAATATCGATTGGATGAAGATAAAGAAGGCAAAGATGTTGATCGGACTTTATACGAAAGATGATGATAGGCAATCTGTTGTACCTCATCGCCAAGCAGACCGATATATCCTTTCTTTGTCAGAGGTGTTTGTGCAAGATTTCAATCTAAACCTAAAGAAAGTCACTTAGGTGCAGTCAAGAGAGTTCTCAAGTATCTTAAAGAAACTTTGGGAGTATGGATATGGTATTCCAAGGATGGAAGCTTCAAAGTTATATCCTACTCAGATTCTCGATTATCTTTGGATGCAAGATTGATAGAAAAAGCACTACAGAACCCGTCGCTTGATGGGAAGTAGATCTGGTCTCCTGGTTCAAAGAAGAAACATATTCTATATCAACTTCCACCGCCGAGGTGAATACATTGTCTTTGGAAGTTGTTCTTTGTGCACAAGTACTTCGTGGTTAAGACAACGATTAAGGGATTATGGAATTGAAGAAAAGGAAATTCCAATCATGTGTGACAACACAAGTGCAATTGCAATCACATAAAATCCTGTCTTGCACTCAAGAACCAAGCATATTGATGTGAGACATCATTTTATAAGAGATCATGTTGAAAAGAAAGATGTGGTGGTTCTATATATCCCTCACCGAAAATCAACTTGTCGACATTTTCACTAAACCACTTGATAGTGAAAGATTTGCCAAACCGAGGATCGAAATTGGAATTATAAAAGTTGGATCGATAATCGCAGTTGTAATTGGAATTCACCAAGGGATTAGTCTTTGCTATGTTGGGTGAGCTCACTTAGCGATTAGTCATTGGTATCAACAATTCCATGTACTTATGTTTGGACACTTGAGCAAAAATGAGGTTGCCAAAGGTATTTGTCTTTGTCATGTTGGGTGAGCTCACTTGATGATCGGTCATTGGTATTAAACTTCATCTTGTATTATCAATTGTTCAAAACAAGAAGAAATCAATGGTCAAAGAGTCACTTTAACAAAGACTTCATTGAACATATTTATCGCCAGATCTGCCGAGCCAACCTCTTTGAGGAAAACACCGCCGAGCCAACCTGCTTTGAATGGAAGCGTTACACGGTCAAACTTTATTAAAGTCAAAGAGCAATTGGCGGGATATTTATTTTATCCATTATTACCATAGTTAACATGATCCAACGGTTACAAAACGTTATGGAGGAGTTATAGAACACGTGTCAAGACAGAAATCACTCAGATTAATCGTGGTTAACATGGATGTACGTGCAATCGTGATTACAACTACCGTCTGTCTATTTATACTGCATCTACTCACAAAGCAGATCTTCTATACTTGCAAAATCGCTTTATCACTACGATTTTACATCGTGTGTGAACACAGATTTACAATCTATCTTCTTCATCTCATTTTTCTCATAAAAATGGCGGAAAAGATTGATGTCCAGATTGAATCAAGCCAAAGTGTTAGAGGCTTTGTTGTTGATGCAAACAAAATCGAATTAGCTATCAACATTGGTAGAAGAATAAGGAGATATGTTGGGTCCGGAGAAATGTTTGAATATAAGATTGGAGACAATCTCATATACTAATGTTGTCGATTTCGGAGGAACATTCAAATAAAGAAAGGAATCAAGCATTCAAAACGGCTGTGAATGGACAAGAAATAGAAATTTCCTTAAGTCTGCTGAGGGAAGTTTTTGGATTTGAAGAAGTATTGGATGGTCAGTAAATCCTGAAGCAATGGGACTATCCAAGATGGCTTTTGTTGATCAAATCAAAAGCAGATGAAGCCACCAAATCCGTTCAGGCATCAATTGCAGCATATATTGGGAATGAGTGCATCATCGAGCAAACTCATTGCAAAGAACATACTTGGAGTGGTTGGAAGTATGGACACTCTATCAGGACCCAAGATAGAGTTTATGATGATTATTTGCAGGAGCATGAGATTTGATTGGACTGGATACTTCATTCATTATATGAAGAAAGTAGCCAAGGAGGAAAGAGAAGGAAAGAGGAAATCCAAGGCCTTGCCCTTAGGATTGATGGTTCAGACCCTGCTGAATCATTTGGAAATCCCTGATGTAGCACCTGAAAAGATAAATCCATCTAGATACAAGAAAGAGATTGATCAAGCTATTCGTGGTCTTGATGATGATGAGGAAGGTGTTGCAGAGGCTGCTGATGATGACAGTAATGGAGATGATGGTGATGCTGGTGGTGAGCAGGTCCAGCAAACTAAGAAGAAATCTACTAAACCTGCTGCACCAAAGAAGACCACTGAGAAAAGAAAGGCTGCAGATACAAGAAAGATTACTGAGATCTTAAAGCCTAAGAAGACAAAGAAGCAAACAAAGACAGATTGTGTCTACCGAGGTCCAAATGAATTTGAAGGTACCGACTTTATTCTTTGTCGGGAAGAAGAAGCATTGTTGAGATTCTCGAGGAACAATGAAGGAAGCCGAGAGAAAGAGGAAGTCTAGTGTGGTTGAAAAAGATGATGAGCCACTTTCCAAGAGAAGAAAAGAAATTATCCCCAAAAAGAAACATGGAAAGGGGAAAGAACTGAAAAACTTGGAGGCACAAAGAGTCCAAGAAGAAGCATCAGTAGAAGAGGAAGAAGAGGCTATTGAGGCAGAGCCTTTAACTATCATCAAGCCTGTGGAAATTACTGACTCCTCACCAGAAGAGGTTGCTAAGTCTACTGAAGCTGCACAGGTTGTTGTTGAGCAATCTGATAAAGATATACAGTAGTCTACTGACCCTGAGCCTGTTGTAGTATCTACTGAAGAACCACAGCAAACCACTGAACATGAACCTGCTGTGGAAGTTGAAGAATTGGTTGAAAACCCTACAAGTGTTGCAAGAACTCAGGGGGAAGAGCAGTCTGCTGCTAACCCTGCTGATGAGCATGTAAGTCAGGGGGAACCAAGTGTTGTACAGATGGAAGTAGTAGGCACAAATTTACAACCTCAGCAAACTACTGACTTTCAAACATATGTTGAAGAAACAATGAACCTACTTGTTGGAACCTTTGGAGGTCAACAAGGCACTGAAGTTGCTCCCAGAAGATCTTTCATGCCCTTTGAAAGACATGTTAAAGAAAAGAAGAGAACAAAAGAGTATGTAGATCCCAAACTTCAGCAAATTGCTGACTACTTCCAATGGAAGTTTGGTTTCTACAAGAGACAAAAGCCAGCTGCTGAACCTATGACAGATTTTGAAGAATGGGCTTTTGACAAGTTAGGAGTAGAGAATTTGTTGGACCTAGTTGATACCACTTTGCTGCAATCCAGATTGATGGACTTATTTGATCAACAACATAAAGATAAGGGTATCAAGTTTAGGGATCCAAGAGATGACAATGATGATTCATCCTCATCATCAGATTCTAGAGGTGATTTTCCCTTTGGACCAGGAGGAACCAGTGGGACTGCAATATTAATAGAACCACCTTCACAAAAGCCCACTGATACTGGTAAGTCTGCTGAGGGCCAGCAGACTGGAAAGATGGATGAGGATCTGCAGGATCTCACCATGGATGATCTGGAGTCATTAATCAATGATGGAGTTAATTTAAGTGCTGGTAGGCTAGCTGATGAATCTGTTACATTCCATGTTGTAGAGCCTACTGCGCACAAAACAAGAAGTGAGCAGTGAGGATTTAAATGAAGAGAAGGTAACTGATTACAGTGAACCTAGTGCCAGCTCAGAAGAATCTATTGAATATCAAGATGGATTTGACTTTGAGGGCATTCTTACTAAAACTGCCATAATCCTGACCAAGATTGGTCATGCTGAAGGATTCCAAGTGGATAATGAGGCTATATTCAATCCTCAAAGAGTTGAAGAGGAGGTACAAAGTTCTTTGAGTTACAAGCAAAGACTGAACACAAAGTTGGAACATGAGGTACAGGCTGCTGAGTCTCAAACAGCACCTAGACAAAGGTTGGAACCTACTTTGGGTTTGGAGGAAACCCCTATTGTTGAAGAGGCTGCTGTAGTGGAGCCTACTGGAGACAAAACCACTGAAGGGAAAGATGGTCAGCAGACTGCTGTTAATATGGATGAGCAGCTGCTGGACTATGACTTTAGTGATGAGGAGTTTCAAATGCCTGAAGAAGAGAATGTTAATGTTGATCCCCCACAGGCATTTGTACCTATCTTTGAAGAACCAACCCTTGATCCTATCTTGGAAGAATATCAATGACCTAATCCTGCTGGATTAGATAGGAGTTGGGCATTGGTTGTGAGCAATCGAGAGGCCACGCAGATACAATGTTGAGGAGCTTCTTGATGGAGCTCTTGGTGGAAGAATGACGGTGATGTGCCGATTGAAGTTTTGAATGAGTTAAGGATCGTGAGGCATGATATGCAATGATTAAGAACTCAACTGGATAGACAAGAAGAGAGATTTGAAGAATCGATGAAAATGGTGAATGAAAGCAGACAATCCATGATCTGATTTGCTTCAAACTTCACATCTACTCAAAATGTCGTGAATAATATGATCTTTGGATGTGAGGGAATCAAGCAAGGAAATACTTTGAAAGAGAAGTTTCGAAAGACCAATTTATATCCATTCATCGAAACTAGACAAGCTTGTGAATCACCTAAGCTCGCCGAGGTCAGCTGGAACATCCCAACTTCTTCGGATTGGATCCTAAAGTTACTTGAAAGGATCAATCTCATTGGAAGAGACCCCGCAATCAAGGATTACCGCAATTGATACCGTAATCGAGATTATGGAAGGACAACTAAATAATCTGGTAATCTCTCAGGAGGGTGTTCATGGCCTAATGTCCCGGTTTATTGATGATGTCACTAAGGGGGAAGAGGGCCAAACAGAAGTAGCAAAAGAGGCTGCAAGACTCTTTGCAAAGAAAAGATGGGAGGATGAGACTAAAGCTTACAGACAACCTGAACCTGGCAGAGTTCAACTTACTGATGATCTCCTCAGACAATACAAGAAAGAATACTACAACAGAAGGAAACCTTATCATGACAAGGGATATCATGAAGGTCTAAACTCTTTCTTGGGATTAAAATTTTGGGAAGCAAGAGTCAAAGCCTTAAGGGCAACTTACAGAGGTGGAAGAGGTGGAAGAAGTGGCAGAGGTGATAGGACTTTGCCTATTACAAAAGCAAAGGACTCACTTGATGAATTCAAGGAACTTTACATGAAGTTTGGATTCAGAGTGAATCAAATTAATCTTCTCCTGCATGAAGCATGGAAGTGGTGGAAAGAGGTCAATCCCTACATTGATTTTACACTGATTGAAAATGAATGGATGAGGGACATGATAGAAGAGATCAGGGCCTACCAAGAACAAGTGGAGAAGGCCAGACAGGAAAGAGAAAGAAGACAGTAGATCAGCATACTTTAACTGCATTATGTTTTTGCTGATTCTAGACTATAATATCTTTGAACAAATGATTATAATGAAAGATGACTATATTTGTTCTGTTTTTGTTTTTATCTTTTTGCTTTGCTGTTAGGTGAGGGTAGTGGCATCATCACCAAAAAGGGGAAATTGTTGGACCTATTTCTATGTTTTGATGATGAGTGCCGGACTATTTGTATATAGTGCAAAGGCAAAAGATGTCTAGATCAAATGTATAGGTTTATTAGAGTTTGATTTATGAATAGGTTTGATCAAACAAGCATCAGTAAAGGTCGGTGATTTATATCGCCAGACCGGTCCATATCGATAGGGGTAGATAGGTCAAGAGACTAGTCGGGAACCTCGCCAAGACCAAGGCCGAGGGTTCAAACTCGATTCTGTAAGGCTAAGGGATCAAACTTAGTAATTTAAGTCAAGGATATGCAATCGAATTTAGGCAAGTCCGTGATGACCTAAATCGGTTACATATACCTTGTATAGAAGGTCTAAGTTCCATAAGTTGGATGTTGTTTGGAACTTGGTTATACTCAAAAAGGTGTAATCTAACTTCACAAATAAAAGTTAGATAAAAGAAGTCAGCTGCATTGTATTTTATACACAAACAAATTGTCGTTTCAAATAGATCGATGGATATCTCAACAGATCGATGAACTCATTGATGATATACCTCGATTAAATCAAGATTATATTGGAAGATTACATTGGATAAGGACAGCTAACTACCTCTGATTTATCAAATAAAGCAATGGCTGAGATCAAAAGGACGTTGGGATGATTCAGTTTTTTATCCAATGGTTGTAAGTCAAAGGGTGGGAATGATCGACTTTGTCAAAAAGGGATTTCGCAAGTGTCATCCTATGAATAGTGACAGAATGCAAATCAGATGGGACAAAAACAAGGAACGGTTACATTTGAATTTCAAATACAAGTCACATGCATTCTTGCCTATAAATAGAAGACTTTCAACTCAGAAACCAGAGGATGATTGATAGAATTTGAAGAACTTTAAAGAGGCAATTCTGAGCTGAAAAACACCCTGCTGAACTTACTGAACTCAAAGCTACTGATCCAGAAAGATTCTTCAAGTGTATTCAGCATTCAAGCTACATCAAGTATACACACTTGAAGACTGCAAGCTGCTGATTATTTCAACCTAATCAAGCTGCTGCAACTGAATCATTTATTTGATTCAATCTTTATTTTATAAAGAACCTGCTGAAGACAGTGAAGCACAGTTGTGTGAAAGACTGTTGTTTGTGGTGGAGCTGGTGAAGAGGCAATCCTACCCTTCAAGGACCAGTGGAAGACTCGGAGCAAAGCAATCCTACTGCTCCGATTGGCCATTTGTGAAGCCATAGTTATTGGTGAAGGACAAGCAACTTAGGAATCTTTGTAATCGCAATATCAAAGATCTCTAGTGAATTTCCTCCAACATCACACAGAGAAGAGTGGGTGACAGATTACACCACCGGAACCACTATAAAAATCTGCTACTTACTTTCAAAGATTTACATTCGCACTTAGTTTATTTTACACATCAACCTCTCGAATCTAGCAACTGAAATCACACACCTACACTATCGAGTATCTAATACTCAGATCATATTTAACAACAAGTATTAAGGCTTAATTTTGATATTATTCCACGCACAAATTCAAAGCAATCTCAACTATCGATGAGACTCACATTTTATCAAGAAAGTTAATCGAGGTATCGATGAGACTCATCAAGTATCGCCAGATCTTGAAGTTGCGAATTTGTTAACTCCAAAGTTTAAAGTGTTAAGTTTATTCACCCCCTCTAAACTTAACCAAAGCCTTTTCAAGGGACCAACAGTATCATAGTGAACGGTTTCTTGGCTTGTAAGGTTGTGAAGGAAAGGAGGACCTACAATATTTGGATAACTCACATACAGAACATTTATAAAAATCTTGACTTTTATAAAGGAACAAACTAGGAAAGAGTTTCTTCAAATACTAAAAACTAGGGTGGCCAAGCCTAAAGTGCCACATTAGCACATTATTCTTATCAACACAAGTGGACTGAAAACAGAAACTTCTTAACTTTTCTTCATTCTTGGATGGCTCTTCCTCAAGAATGTACAATCCCCACCGATTTTAGCATCGCTGCACTCCTTCCCGTATGAGCATCCCGAAATTTACACCATCAACAGAGAAAACATTTGTGTATTTAGTGTCACGATTTTATTTTCTGACAGACAAAAGGTTTCATGATAATTTAGGGACATGCAGGACATCTTTTAAGATTAGATCAGGTGTGATGATGATGGTGCCTTTCCCAACAATTATGGAAAATGAACCATCTGCTACTCTCACATCTTGATTACCAGCAAAAGGAAAATAGGAATGAAACAAATATGAGGAATTTGACATGTGGTCAGTTTCCCCTGAGTCTATTACCCAAGAGTCTGTCTGGTTTGTGCTTAGATATGTGGAAGGGTTACCTTTTTCCATAAGTGTGCAAGTTGCATCACCAGTGGGGGAGAGTTTTGGGCTTTGAGAAGCTTTGCTCAGTTGTTCAAATTCCTCCTGTGAGAGCTGCAACAATCCAGAATTGTCGCTACCCTGTTCAGAACTCACCTGGTTGGCCTGTTTCCTGTTAGTTCTTGGCTTTCAATTGTCTGGCTTTCCATTGATTCCCCAGCATGTCTCTCTCGTGTGGACTTGTTTCTTGCAATGGTCACACCAGACCTTCTATTTTCTGCCCTTATTATCTCCCCTGCTAACTGCCAAAGCTGAAGATTCCATGCTGCTGTTGCCTGCACTTTTCTGCATCACTATTTTTCTGGACTCTTCCATCCTCACTTCTGAAAAAACTCCCCTTAGGGATGGTAAGGGGGGTTTTTCCAAGAATTCTGCCCCTAACTTCATCCAATTCTTGATTTAATATAGCCAGGAAAGTGTACACTCTCTCATTTTCTTCCCTTTTCTGGAACTTTACGCCATCCATGGAACATTCCCAGGAATCATCATAAGATAGGTCTAGTTCCTGCCATAATCCAACCATTGCATTGTAGTATAGGGTCAGCGCTTCCCTGTCATCTTACTTGCAGGACCTTATTTTGGTTTTTAACTCATAGATCCGAGAGGTATTCTCAAGAACTGAGTACATTTCTTTGACAGCATCCCACATTTCCTCAGCAGTGCCCAGAAACATGTGGGGTCGAGCAATTGAGATTTCCATTGAATTGATGAGCCAGGCCCTCACCATGGAATTATCAGATCTCCAAGTTGCATACTTTGGGTCACCCTTAGCAGGTTTGACAGCTTCCCCAATGAGGTATCCCAATTTACTTCTGCCATACATGACCAATTGCATGGTATGAGACCATTCCAAATAGTTTTTTTCCATTCAGTTTTTGGGTGGTTAAGATGGTGGATCCACTGGAGTTTGTGTCTCCACCGCACAATTGGTCAACCATGATCATGATCGATTCAGTGGCTTGACTAGTTGCGGAGGTTGATGACATTGAACCTGTGGTAGAACTTCGGAGTTTTGCAGTCACGCAGCTTTAAAGTTCATGACCAGATCAAGGGACCATGCTCCGATACCATGTGGAAATATTTAGAAAATAAAAGGGAGATCTTTTATTAATTATTTCAGAATGATTACGAAGAGAGTCTGCTGACTTCTTTAAATAAAAGGCTAAAACCATAATCCCTAAAATTAAGGAGCCGTCACTGTCTTAACCTAGAGCGTTGGGCTAATTTATTTAATACAATAAAAAGGCTATTCTCTACCCTTACAAATAAAACATAATAATAATAATAATTACGGCATAATTCTCAACTTACACTAAGTGTTTCAAAAACTTAATCTTGTTAGGTCAGTTAAATCCCGATGAGGGAACTATTGAACCGAGCATAAGGTAATGAGGTTACTGTATTAGTGCTATTAACCCTTTTAGGAAATTGTACCCACAAAAATGTTCATTAGCATAAATGGTTGGTTGGTCGGTAAAGCTTATTCCTAGTGTTTCGCTAGAGGTATCGAGAGTATTACTTGATCATAATTTTGTTGTCTTTGTATCATTATATTAAACACTTTTTCAATATTGTAGTTATAGAATTTTAACCACTATTGTTGACCTAGACTAGATACAAAAGTGACTGCGGTACTTGTTCGATTTTTCGTGGGATACGACCATGCTAGCCGTTGTAGTACAATCGACATTGTAGCGAAATTATTTGATTTTTTTGTGAGACTTTTTTAATGTAAGTATATTTAATTTTAAAAACTTCTTTCATAGTAGTAGTACAATTTTTTAAAGAAAAAAGAGATTACAAAAGACGATACAACCCGTCTTAATAAAGTCAATGACATTTTATCATCCAACCTCATCTCATTTAAACTTCTTAATGGCAAAATCTTATGTACTCAGTGTTGGGTCAAACTTTAGAAACATATAAATTATTTACATTATTTATAAAACCGAAACGCATTATTTACACACAGCACAAGAAAAACGGTAGAGGATCCTAATTCTCTGTCTTAGTTGCATATAAATTTTTTTTTTAAGAAACTAGTTGCATATAAATTATACCGTCATTGTCCACTTGATACATCCTTTTTATTTCAAGTGAAGTGTGATAAGCAATGGCTTTTCATTGAACTTGAACTCCTTCTCACATGTGGATATGTCTCCCTCATGTTTCTTTGCATTATCGTCTAATTACAATCTTATTCAATTTGTTCACATCCTAGTAGCCATACAAAGCCAAAATAGGAAAAAGAATATAAAAAAAAAAATACAAACCTCTTTTCTTTTCTTTAAGTTGTAATGGTTCATCCCTCGTGTACATTGGCCAATCATCACCCAAAACTAGAAGTTTGAAGTGACAAGACAACTTTTGGGAAACCATACTTGGCCAATTATAAGCTCAGACTTGTTTGGCCAAAAGAACATGGGGTTGTTTGAAATTGTTAAAAAAACTACATTTTTTTTTTAACTTTAACTTTTAACGACTTTAAAATTTAAATAAATAAAAAAAAAAAAAAAAAAAAAAAAAAAAAAAAACATAGATGTAACAACACGATTCAAAATCCGAGCAAATTTGGATCGGTCATGATTCGTGAGTAATTATTATATTTTTTCAAATCATGGAGTCTCGTACAATGTATCATATAAATAATTGCGAAAGTTGAAAAGGTAAGAATTTTCGGGTACTAAAACATCATCATACAATGTTGCCATAATACATGCATCATAGGGTTTACATCATACTGCTAGTTATACATCCAAGTGCTACGAGACTACTACACAAACTACTACATAAGACAATGATACATAAATTTAGTTCCAATTTTACTTCCATTACGACTCATAACCACAACAACAAATTAGAAATCCATGAAATCTATCACATCTCCATGTCTTACCGCAAACACCACATAATGTTCATAGAAAACAACATAGTAGACATAAGTACCATGGAACAAAGAGAGGTCTACAAAAAAATAGGCAGTCGTGGATGAGCCACATAGACTGGGACTGCAACAGTAGCATCTACAAAGGTATAAAAGACTGGTAGAGCTGAAGGAACTAACTCAGCGTAGGTAGGTAGAGGATTAGGGTTAACACTCACCATTCTATGGATCCTCTTGGATTTTCTCTATTGAAACTGTTCATCTGCTAAATATTATTTAAAGGAGTGAGCTATGAAGCTCAGTAAGGAAGAATAAAATCAATGTGAACTATACTATTTACGTGACCATATACAGTTCCAAGTTATTTTTTGCAAATGAAATGCACAAGAACATGTATTGCATAAAATTAATAACAAACAAGTTCACTAAGCATACTTGATCATATGAAACAACAATAGTATAACAATAAGCATACCATATCAGCCACTTAAAATATCATTTCATGGTCATGTCATCTGTGTGTCATTTCCTGTTATGGTTAATGAGTATTACACTACATTTATTTTATCCCTGTGGAGGGCCTAGTCATAACATTATTGATATACTGTAATGTCCACTATTTTATCCTACAGATGGGTCCTGACCAACTCCAGCCTTTTCCTTATTCATTACGAGGAGAAGGATCTGATGTTGGGGACCCTCGAGAGTTCATTGTCCTTACATACATAATCTAGTTTTTAATCATGAACCAACATTTATGTACTTTCACTTTTCTTTCTTCATTTCACATATAATCTTATGACCATAGTCATGTCATTCCCACTAAACAATAAGATACAAACATACTAAAAATTATCACAAAATGACCTTAGAACACATGATTCATTCATTTCCAGACCAGTAGATTGTAGGAGAGCCTGCTGATGCAATTTCAACTGCATTGCCGGCCTAGAAATGGTGCAGAACCGGTAGAACCAACTTCTGTAGGTCCTCTGCAGGATACTAATCGATACACAACATATATGAAGTCATTCTTAAGTGAAAGTTCTGAGTTTACTCTTTCAACTTTGTCATAAGGCATACATTTAAGCATATAAAAGGCATTTCTTTCTTCTGGTAGTCAATTGAGTGATGGTCAGCTGATAAGTGTATCCAAGTCTATGAAAGTCAGCTGGGAAGTTTGTTGAGTTTCTTCTGGTGTTAGCAGCCTGCTGAGGCCTGCTGAGGTTTTGGCTGCAGTTGAGTTCTACATCTTGGAAATGGTCAGTTGAGTTGGGTCAGCAGAGGGACCCAACATCTGGGGCATTTATGGCAATCCGACAAAGATTCTTGGCGGTTCGGGTTTAGGATCTGTGCCTATAAACACCAACTGTATTGATCATTGTAAAGTGTGTAATCCGTCTAAAATTCAGTGCATAGTAAAATATCTCCTCTCTGTCCGTGGAGTAGTTGGCACAACACCGGAAACCATGTTAAATCTTGTGTTCTTCTTGTTTATGTTATTTCTGCTGATTATTACTGTTAGATTGCATCTATTAATTATCTATCTTGCATCTGGATTCCCTATCCTGTTATAACAAACTGGTATCAGAGAGCAGGTTCTGGGAATCATCTGTACGAACGAATTTTATCTTCACCAAGACCCTCACCGGTGCTAGGTTTCTATGATAAAAGTTTTGTTCTTTGATAAGAAAAGTTAACGTAAAATCGATAAATTTATAGGAAGAAACAGTTTTAGTCTTTGGCAAATCAAGATGCGGGCCTTGTTAAAACAACAAGGGTTATGGACTCCTTTATCTGATAAAGGAGATGCCAGTTCAACAGATTATGCCAGTCTGGAAGAGAAATCACATTCAACCTTCATGTTGTGCTTATCTGATGATGTTATCACTGAAGTTGCTGAGGAAGACACAACTACCAAGTTGTGGGCAAAGCTTGAAAGCCTATACATGACTAAGTCATTAACCAACAAGTTGCTGCTGAAGCAGAGACTGTTTAGTCTGAGGATTCATGAAGGAGGTCAGCTGAGGGAAATCTTGATTAGCTGAACAAAATATTACTTGATCTCAGGAATATTGATGTTAAAATTGAAGATGAAGATGCAGCCCTAATTCTGTTGGTGTCATTACCAGGTTCATATGAAAACTTTGTGCAGTACTTCATAGTTGGGAAGGATACAGTGGCTTTATAGGATGTAAGGGCAGCCTTGCATGCCAGGGAGCTGAGACACAAAGCAGCAGGCACAGATAGTTAGGCTGCTGGACTAGTAGTCAGCAACAGTGGGAAAGGATATGAACAGCAGTCTGGGAAGAAGAAATCCAAGAAGTCCAAAGGTCCTAAGTCCACAGATGTCTGTAATTTCAGTAAAGAACATGGGCATTGGAAGTCCAATTGTCCAAAGAAGAAAAAAGCGAGAGGATAGCGATTACAGCACAAAGAAATTGTGGGTCACGACATTACGATGAGGATCTAGTTTTGATGAGAATCTGGTTCTGCTGAGCATTCTGATGTTTAGATCTTAGATTCTAGAGCATACTATCATATTTGTCCACACAAAGAGTGGTTTTCTACTTATGAGCAGATAGATGGTGGTCATATTTTTATGGCAAACAACAAGGTCTACAAGATTGTGGGACTTGGCTCAGTTCAGTTGAGGACAGAGGATGGTAGATTCTACACACTGAAAGATGTTAGACATGTTCCACAAATGACCAAGAATTTGGTATCTCTTAGTTTACTGGAGAGCAAGGGGTTCAATTTCAAGGGAGAAGGTGAAGAGCTGAATGTCTATAAAGATTCAGTTGTGGTTCTAAAAGGTATCAAGAAGGGAACTTTTTATACATTATAAGGCTTTACTATATCTGGCTCTGTTGCTATTGAATCATCAACAGTTCATCAGTTGTGGCACATGAGACTTGGTCACATGGGTGAAAAAGGAATGTAAGTCCTTTCTTCAGCGGGTTTTCTTGGGGGATATAAGGTCAAGACACTGGACTTTTGTGAGCACTATGTGTTTGGGAAGCTACATAGAAGCAAGTTCTCAGCAGGCAAGCACAGTACAATGCATCACTTGATTATATCCATTCTGATTGCTAGGGTCCATCAAAGGTGGAATCATTGGTCATAGTTATTTTGTTTCATTCATAGATGATTATTCAAGAATTACTTGGGTGGTAATGATGAAACACAAGAGTGAGGCATTCAATAGTTTCAAGCAGTGGAAGGCTCTAGTGGAGAATCCGACAGGCAAGAAAATCAAAAGGCTCAAAACAGATAATGTCTGGAATTATGCTGGTCAGAATTTGATACATTCTATAAGGATGATGGTATTCCCAGACATCATACAGTCAGGGATACACCTCATGGGAATGGTGTAGCTCAGAGGATGAATCAAACTCTTCTAGAGAGGGAAAGATATATGCTCTCCAATGCTGGTTTATCAATGGGATTTTGGGCAGATGCTGTAACCATAGAATGCTACTTAATCAATAAGAGTCCTCACATAGGGATCAATCTCAAGACACTATTTGAGATTTGGTCAGGCAAGTCTGATGACTACTCAGTTTTAAGGGTTTTTGGGAGCACAGTTTACTATCATGTGCGTGGAGGGAAGCTGGAACCAAGGGCCAGGATTGGAGTGTTTGTAGGGTATGGAGATGGGGTGAAAGGTTATAGATTTGGTCATCAGCAGAGAAAAGGGTCATACTCAGTAGAGATGTAGTCTTTGATGAAAATTCTATGATTAGCTCATCAGTGCGGAGGTCTGTTAAATCTGAAACCAGTACTGAATCTGAGAGGGTTGAGAAACAGGTGGAGCTTCAAGTGGAGTCAGCTGAGATGGAACACTCAGCTGATCCAAATCAGCACTCATTTGATCTGGTTGCTGAACCAGAGTCTGATCCAAGCCAATCAGCTGAACAAGAGTCGGCTGAGCATCTAACAGGGAACATTGGTCAGCAGAGTATAACTGTTAACAAAGCTAGAAGATCAAATGTTGGGGTACCTCCCAAGAGGTATGGCTTTGATGATATGGTTCGATATGCACTTCAAGTTGCAGAAGAAGTGGATGGTTTTGAACCTTCTACTTTCAGGGAATGGCTTGCTACCATAGGAGATGAAATGGAGTCATTATTGAAGAATCAGACTTGGGATCTAGTTAAACATCTAGCTGATAGGAGAGTTGTTACTTGCAAATGGATCTTCAAGAAGAATGAAGGAATGACTAAGGCAGAAGGGGTCAAGTATAAGGCATGCTTGGTTGCAAGAGGGTTCAGTCATTAAAAAAGGGTAGACTTTGATGAGATATTCTCAACAGTGGTCAAACACACTTCAATCAGAGTGTTACAAGCAATGGTGGCACAACAGGATCTTGAACTTGAGCAGTTACATGTGAAGACAGCTTTTCTACATGGTGAGGTAGATAAAGAGATATACATGACTCAGCCAGAGGGATTTCAAGTTCCTGGCAAGGATGATTTTGTGTGCAAGTTGAAGAGGTTCTTGTATGGACTGAAGCAGGCTTCTAGGCAGTGGTATAAAAGGTTTGACAGTTACATGATCCAGCTGGGTTATAACAGAAGCCCTATGACTGTTGTGTGTATCACAGTCAACTGAGAGATAGATCACATATCTATCTTGTCTTGTATGTGGATGATATATTGATAGCTGCTAAAAGAAAGTGTGATGTTCAAAATATGAAGAACCTTCTCAGTGCTGAGTTTGAAATGAAAGATTTGGGTGTAGCCAAGAAGATTTTGAGGATGGAGATCTGGAGGGATAGAGGTCAGAAGAAAATGTTTTTATCTCAGCAGGGTTATATACAGAAGATATTGGCCAGATTTGGCATGTCTGCTGCAAATCCAATAGATACTCCTATGGCATCTAATATTCATTTGTCTGTTTATTCTTCACAATCAGTAGAGGAGAAGGGGTATATGTCAAAAGTTCCCTATGCTAGTGCAGTTGGTAGTCTGATGTATGCCATGGTGTGCACTAGGCCTGATCTTGCTCAGACAGTTAGTGTTGTCAGCGGGTTCATGGCTCAACATGGAAAAGAACACTGAAAAGCTGTGAAAAGAATTTTCAGCTACCTTAGGGGTACAACTGTTGTTGGTCTTATTTATGGAGGTGATACTGAAGGTCTGATCACAGGGTACTGTGATGCTGATTATGTAGGAGATGTGGACAGTAGGAAATCAATGACTGGTTAGGTTTTCACATTAAGGAACTCAGTTGTCAGCTGGAAAGCAACTCTTTAGGCTATAATGGCTTTGTTCAACTACTGAGGTAGAATATATGGCTCTTACTGAAGCAGCCAAAGGGGATATTTGGTTGAGGGGACTAGTCAGTGATTTAGGGCTACATCAAGATCAAGATGAGATTTATTGTGACAGTTTGAGTGCAATTTGTCTAACTAAGGATCAGGTTCATCATGAGAGAACCAAGCATATTGATGTGAGGTATCCTTTTCAGAGAAATGAGAAGAGGGTTGTAGTGAAAAAGATTAGCACCAAGGATAACCCTGCTGATGTGTTCACTAAACCGGATTAGTAGAGCAAGTTTCAGTTATGTCTGGACTTGCTGAGTATTCAAAGCTTATAATCTAGAAATCTGTTACAGTATAAGGGCTGAAGGGAATGATGAGTGCGATCTCTGGCCGACACAAGAGCCTCTTTGAGCATAGTGTAGACACAACTGCCTGCAGAGTATAGTGTAGTGCAATATAGAATGTAGAAAATAGCTATTCTATTATTGTTTGTTGTAACCATTTGTAACTTACTTCTAACTGATTCATGAGGTGTATGAACATATAAATACCCCATGATCAGGAGCATTGTAAAGTAACTTGTAACTTTTAGTTCATCAATAATAATTCCACATTTTATCTTCAGTTTATAATTCTATAAACTTCATCATGCTATCAGAGAATAAATTTGAGAATTTCTGAATGTTTTCCTGTGTTTTTCTCTAAGTTTTTGTTGAAGAATCTTGAGAGTGTTCTTCATCTTTTATGTGATTTCAGTTTCCTGAGAGTAAACTGTCATCGTTTTTCCCGAGTTTTTTGATCATTTCTTGATCATTTTTCTGTAATATCACTTTCATTGTTGATTTGAGATCTTTTTTGGAGTTCTTGAAAGCCATGGCAGCTAAGAAATAAGAAATAAGTCCCTCCAGTCCATTTTATGTTCATCCTAATGAAAATCCGTCTCTGGTTCATATTCTGCCATTGATGAATAGAAAACTATAATCCATGGAAAATGTCTATAGAGATGGTGTTCATCACCAAGAATAAAATTGGCTTCGTAGACGACACTATAAAAAGGCCAGAAGCAGATTCAGCAGATTTTCGTGCACGGAGACAATGTGATACAATGGTGAGATCATGGATCTTCAATTCCGTAGAGAACACCATTGCCCAGAGTTTGATGTAATTCCAGAGTGAACATGCAGTTTAAAAGAATCTTGCAGCTAGATTTTCTAATGTTGATGCCTTATGGCTTTCAGATCTTCTTGAAGAGATGCAAGTGCTGAAGCAAGGTACTAATTCTGTCAATCAATATTTCACAAAATTGATGGTTCTCTGGGAAGAAATCAAGACTATCAGGCATGTATCAGTTTATTCTTGTGATCCTCAATGTCACTGCAATGCAATTAGCACACTAATGAATCATATGGAGGCTGAACATGTCATGAAATTCCTAAAATGTTTAAGGGATGATTTTGAGCCAATGGTTTCACAGGCAATGTTGATGGTGCCTTTTCCAGAAATTCATGATGCCTTTGCAATGGCCATTAAATTTTAAAGACATAAATTATATGTAGCTAATAGGGCCAAGAATCAAGATTCTATGTTCTCTTGTCTCAGAAAAATGGACAGGGGCAAAATCAGATAGTCAGCAGACCTAACTCTGCATCTGCTGCAAATCCCAGACCTAAGAATCCCAAGAAGATGCTATATAGTTTTTGTGGATTTAATGGTCCTACTGAGGAGACTTGTTACAAGAAACATGGCTATCCTCCTGGTTTCAATTCAAAAAGGGCTAATTTGGTAGAGAGAACAGTCAGCAGGATCAGGCCCAAAACAGGTCTGCAGGACCGGGGTTTCCAAGTCTTACTGCATAGCAACTTGACAAGTTGATGGCTCTGGAGAGTTCTAATCCTCCTAGACATGCAGGATTTGCTGTTGGCCAACCTGCTGAGATTGTTACACACTACTCACCTGCAACAGGGATGGGTGATTTAAATTTAGTAAAATCTATACAATGGATCTTGGACTCTGGTGCCACAGATCACATTGTAGGATCATTAGATCTGTTAAGTAATCTAAAACCTTCATCTGGTGTAAAAATGAGATTACCTAATGGAACTAATGTTTCTGTTACACATATAGGACAAGTAAGGGTAAACCCTCAACTGGTCCTACATGATGTTTTTTGTATTCCTGGTTTTAAATATAACCTTTTATCTTTACCTTCTTTTATTAATCATACAAAAGGAGTAGTTGTTTTTCTGCTAACAAGTGTGTTTTGCTGGACAAGAACAAGAAAATGATTGGTTCAGCTGAGTGACACAGAGGACTCTATGTCATGGATCAACCAGTCATACTTTCTCATGTTAATGCTGTAGAGAATCACACTTTATCTGATAGATTAGATGATGACCTTTTATGGCACTACAGACTAGGACACTTGCCAGATAAGAGGCTGCATGTCATTATTTCACAGTCTGCTGATGTCAAATTTCACGGTCATGATCTTTATTATGTTTGCCGAAAAAAACCATTTCCATTAAGTACAACTACTGTAAATGCTGTTTTTGATCTTGTTCATGTGGATATTTGGGGTCCTTTGAAACAACATACTGTGAATGGACAACAATATTTTCTACTGTTGTAGATGATTTTTCTAGATTTACTTGGGTTTTTCATATGAAGCACAAATCTGAAGCTTCTGACCTTGTTAAATCTTTTGTTAAATTTGTTTCTACTTAGTTTCACAAAGTTATGAAAGTTATTAGATCTGACAATAGAGCTGTGTTCCAACTCACTGACTTTTATGCTCAGCAGGGCATCATACATCAGACATCCCGTGTCAGCACACCTGAACAGAATGGCATTGTTGAAAGAAAACATCAGCATCTACTAAATGTTGCTAGGGGACTGAGGTTCCAGAGTAATTTACCCATTGAATATTGGTGTTTATGTCTATTACATGTTGTAAAATTAATTAATGCTACACCTAAACCACTGCTAAATGAAAGCACTCCACATGAAGTGCTCTATGGCACTAAACCAGGCTATTATGTGTTTAAGGTTTTTGGTTGCTTAGTTTTCTCTTGCACACTTCAGCACTACATGACAAAATTTGACTCAAGATGTAGGACTTGTGTCTACCTTGGGAATTCCAATACATCCAAAAGTGCTATTCTTTTAGACATTACCAACAAATATATCTTTGTTGCTAGAAATACTCAATTCCATGAGACTTATTTTCTTCTGTTTCAACAGGTATTAGGAATGGCTAGATAACTTGCGGACATGCCAGTTCCTTTACCAGTAATGGACAGCTTTGATGATCTATTGAATGAGTCAGCAGACCACCCAGACACAGGGCCAGCTGTAGCTGAGGCATCTAGTGAAGAGCATGCACCAGTTAATCAGGCACATGAACCCACACAATTAAGAAGGTCCAGAAGAACAAGGAAATCGCCAACCTATTATCAAGGAGGTGCTCAGACTGTTCAGCAGACCCCGCACCTGCTGAGTGAGGTCATGAGCCTAGACAATCTCTCAGCAGACGATGCCAGATTCATCAATGCTATTAATTCCATTAAAGAGTCTAAGACTTACAATCAAGCTATCAAGCATGATGAGTGGAAAGAAGCAATGCAAAAAGAGATCGAAGCTCTACAAAAGACCCATACAAGAGAGATAGTTGATCTACCCCCAGGCAAGAAACCTGTTAGGTGTAAGTGGGTATACAGAATCAAATACAATCCTGATGGTTCAGTATAAAGATACAAAGCTAGACTAGTAGAAAAAGGCTACACGCAGACATATGGCATTGATTATCAAGAAACTTTTTCTCCTGTTGTCAAGATTACTACAGTCAGAACTTTACTTGCAGCACTAGCGGCTAATAATTGGCATCTACATCAGATGGATGTCAACACTTCCTTCTTACATGGAGATTTGAATGAAGAAGTATATATGCAGTTGCCTCCAAGTTGTGCAGCAACTAAACCAAATCAAGTTTGCAGATTAACCAAATCATTATATGGCCTCAAGCAAGCCAGTAGACAATGGAACTGCAAGTTAACTGAGTTTTTGGAGACTCAAGGATTCATTCAGTCTAAGAATTACCACAGTTTATTCACAAAAGGGTCAGGACAGTCCTTTATTGCTTTGCTGGTCTATGTAGATGACATCATAGTAGCAAGCCCCCGTGAACAGTTAATTCAGCAGGTAAATGATGCCCTACATAAGCAATTCACTATCAAGGATCTTGGAAATTTGAGATATTTCTTAGGCATTGAAGCTGCTAGAACTCCTGCTGGCATATCAATTACTCAAAGAAAATACACTCTTAATCTCCTTGAAGAATATGAATTTTTTGGAGCAAAACCTGCCAAGACACCTATGGAGTCCATGCAAACTTTACTGCATGGTGATTCACCACTTTTGCAAGATAATACTGATTACAGATCATTAGTAGGAAAACTTATCTATCTTACTTTTACCAGACCGGATATTGCCTTTGCAGCTCAGCAGCTGAGTCAATTTCTAGACACTCCTACTGAAAATCATATAAAGGCAGCACATAGACTTCTGAGGTTTTTGAAAGCCAACTCTGGTCAAGGAATCTTGTTCCCAGCAAACAATGATCTTGTACTCAAAGGATTTACAGATGTTGATTGGAAATTTGGTTTCACTGAAACAAGAATATCAATATCAGGCTACATGATGTTCCAAGAAGATGCACCAATCTCTTGAAGGCAAAGAAACAAACAACTATAGCTAGAAGCTCTTTAGAGGCTGAGTACCGGGCTATGGCAAATGCAGTTTGTGAAATTTAGTGGCTGATCTATATACTTTAGGATTTGTAGATTCCAGTTCAGGTTCCTGCTGTGTTATTTTGTGACAATTCTAGCGCCATGCATATTGCTCATAACCCAGTCTTTCATGAAAGAACAAAACATAATAAAATTGACTACCATGTTGTGAGAGACAAAGTCAAATCAAGACTTGTAAAACTTCTTCCAGTCAACACAAAAGAACAAGTGGCTGACATTCTCACCAAGGCTTTGGATGCACCTATTTTCTCTTATCTACTAGACAAATTGGAAATTTCCTAGATCTTCCAAAGTTCAAGTAGATGAAGGGAATGTTGAGTGCAATCTGTTCATGTACCACTCTCAGCTTGAAGGGGTGTTACGATATAGAGGCTGAAGGGAATGCTGCGTGCAGTTTGCTGACACACTCAGTCGACACACAGCAGCCTGTTGAGCATAGTGTAGACACAGCAGCCTACTGAGTATAGTGCAGTGCAATGTAGAATGTAGAAAACGGTTATTCTATTATAGTTTGTTGTAACCGTTCGTAACTTACTTCTAACTTATTCATGAGGTGTATGAAGATATAAATACCCCATGATCAGGAGCATTGTAAAGTAACTTGTAACTTTTAGTTCATCAATAATAATTTTGCATTTTATCTTCAGTTTATAATTCTATAAACTTCATCAAAATATGGAAGCTTAGCTGAGGGCAGGTCAGCTAAGTGGATTATTTGGAGTAATCTGGTACAGTACATCTGGCATTGACGAATGCATCTGGTACAGGTACATCTGTTTATGCAATCTGGTTGGCTGTGAATGAGAGTTCAAGTCAAGGTGAAGATTTGTCAGCAAAGTGACTTAAACTCTATATCTGTAGAACTAATCTGGTAGTCAGCTGAGTGATGGTCAGCTGAAAAGTGTATCCAAGTCTGTGAAAGTCAGCTGGAAAGTCTGTTGAGATTCTTTTGGTGTCATCGGCCTATTGAGGCCTACTGAGGTTTTGGATGCAGTTGAGTTCTACATCTGGGAAATGGTCAGCTGAGTTGGGTCAGCAGAGGGACCCAACATCTGAGGCATTTATGGCAATCCGACAAAGATTCTTGGCGGTTAGGGTTTAAGGATTTGTGCCTATAAATACCAACTATATTGATCATTGTAAAGTGTGTGATCCGTCTGAAATCAGTGCATAATAAAATATCTTTTTTCTGTCCGTGGAGTAGTCGGCACAACGCCGGAAACCAGGTTAAATCTTGTGTTCTTCTTGTTTCTGTTATCTCTGTTGATTATTACTACTAGATTACATCTGTTAATTATCTATCTTGTATTTGGATTCCATATCCTGTTATAACATTATACATGTGGTCACTTAATTTGTGTCCTGAAAAATGATCTCTGGACATTTAGGAATAGGATTATCAACATACAAACAATTTCACAGGTAGAGAGGGCCAATTACCAACATGATCATACTTAACTACATTAAAGATTATAAGATGATGCACATACTTCATTCTAATAATCTTTGTATATGAATTCAAGTTTATATACATGATTTCTAATCAACATTTTCGCAGATTTCCAAATTTCAACTTTCACACATTATTACTAATAAAGTTATTTATGAACAAATCTACAACATAAATTACAATTAATATGAAATTGACTTAATAGACCCTATAGGCATGATATTTGTTCAGTAAAATCGTGATCAAAAGGCCAAGACTACTAACTGCATTTAACATGACTAAAGCATCACATACATAAGAACACTAATATCATGATTTCTAGCATACTATAAATTCCAAAATTTCACAGAAAATAGCTTTAATCCTGAATTTTCACCATTTCATCACTTACATATCATCAATTAATGCAATAAAGAGGAACTGTAATTGTTGTCAAGTGTGACTTGATCTCTACATAATCTGGTGGAACTAATCTGGTGCTCAGCTGAGTAGAGTATTCAAGTCCGGGAGGTCAGCTGAGTGGAGTGTTAACTGAATCCATCTGTCAACAGAGTGAAGTCTGCTGAGCTGTTGAATATTGTTAGGTTCTGCGTCTGAGCTGCTTGGTTACTTGGTTGGTGCCTCAGCTGAGTTGAGTCACATCTGGGGCATTTATGGCAATTCCGACAAATATCCTTTTGGCGGTTAAGGTATAGGGATTTGTGCCTATAAATACCAACTATTGTAATCAATGCAAAGTGTGTAAAACCTCATATATTTTAGTGTATAATAAATATCTCTTTGTTGTCCGTGGAGTAGTCGGCATAATGCCAGAAACCACATTAAATCTTGTGTTCTTCTTGTTTCTGTTTGTCTTGTTGATTGTTTACTTGTTAGATTGCTTTTGTTATTATCTTAATTGCCATATGGATTCTCATCCTGTTATAAAAAACTGGTATCGGAGCGTTGGTTCTGGGAATCACCGTACTTGGAATGATATATTATCTTCACTAAGACTATCACCAGTGCTAGGATTGTGATAAAAGATCTGTTCTTTGGAAACTAAGATGTCTGCAATTAACGTAAAAATTGATAAGTTTACAGAGAGAAACGATTTTAGTCTATGGAAAATCAAGATGTGGGCTCTGTTAAAGCAACAAGGATTATAGGCTCCTTTATCTGGTAAGGGGGACTTCAGTTCCGATGAGATGGTCTGTCTGGAAGAGAAAGCACATCCAACCATCATGTTGTGATTGTCTGATGATGTTATCACTGAAGTTGCTGATGAAGACACCACTGCCAAGTTGTGGTTGAAGCTTGAAAGCATGTATATATCTAAGTCATTAGCCAACAAACTGTTGTTGAAGCAACGTCTGTTCAGTTTAAGGTTTCATGAAGGTACTCAGCTGAGAGATCATCTTGATTAGCTGAACACAATGTTACTTGATCTAAGGAATATTGATGTTAAGATTGAGGATGAAGATGCAGCTCTAATCATGCAGGTGTCTTTACCGCCATCATTTGAGATCTTTGTACAATCCTTTATTCTTGGAAAGGATACAATGGCTTTGGAGGATGTAAGATTAGCCTTGCATGCCAAGGAGCTTAGATACAAGACAGCAGGCATAGTCACCAAAGCACTCTTTGGACTAGTAGTCGAGAATAAATGATAGGATAGGGCGTGGACAGAAGAAGAAATCTAAGAAATCTGGGTCCAAAGGTCTTAAGTCCATAAATGTTTGTATACTGCAAGGAGCAAGGACATTGGAAGTCCAATTATCCAAAGAAGAAAAGACAGCATAAGAGCAATTTTGGCACAACAGTTGTGGCTGTTGAGCACTCAGAGGAGGATCTGGTCTAAGTAGCTGGGGATGCAGCACATCACACTGATGTTTTGATCCTAGATTTTGGAGAATCCTATCATATTTATCCACACGTAGAGTGGTTTTCTACTTAGCATATAGATGGAGGGCAAATCTCTATAGCCAACAGCAAGGTCTGAAAGATAGTGGGAATTGGCTCAATATAGTTGAGACAGAGGATGGTAGATTTTGCACACTGAGAGATGTTTGACATGTTCCACAGATGACCAAGAATTTGGTATCTCTTAGTCTACTGGACAACAAAGGGTTCAATTTCAAAGGAGAAGGTGTAGAGTTGAATGTCTACAAAGACTCGACTGTGGTCCTCGGAGGAATTAAGAGGGGAACCTTGTACACATTGTAAGGCATTATTGTATCTGGCTCTGCTGATGCGGCATCCTCAACAGTTCGTTAGTCACATCAGACTAGGTTGTGGCACATAGAACTTGTCACATAGGTGAAAAAAGAAAGCATGTTCTTTCTTCAGCAGGTCTTCTTCAGGGATACAAGGTCAAGACTTTGGACTTTTGTGAGAACTATGTGTTTGGGATACATAGAAGAATGTTCTCAGTAGGAAAACTGATGACAGTCAAAATATACCCGTAAAAGTCATCAACATTATCCTTGAATCGAGCCAAATAATATATATTTTAAGTCAAATCACATGTGTATAATGATTATTTAATGTTTTGTGATTTATAAAATATAATTTGGTATTTATCCATTTTTTATCATTTAAATACAATTTACTGTGCAATAAATGTTTATTTTGTAGATAAAGATAAATTGGAGATTTTCTACCAAAAAAGAAGATAAATCTCAAGGCAATTCGAAGTGGAATCGGATTGAATCAAGGATAAATATCGAAGCAGCACAAGAAGAGGAGTACGGGATACAAGAGCCAGCGAGCCAATCCAGTTTTGATGGACTCGCTAGCAGCCAGAGTCCTGTTCGCTGGGGACGAGTCCCCCTGTCTATCCGGATTAGCTTGGAATTATCCTAACGCGTTTTCAGACTTCATTTGGATTTAGGAAACCTATTTTAGATCGGTTTAGGCCTATCCTATGCGAATTTTTACTCTTGTAAATACTTGTACTAGTTCATTAGCAAAAACACACCTTAGACACTTTTCTCAGTTTATAATAAAATCCTCAGTTTTCCTCAGAGTGGTTTTTTACAAGTTCTGCAATTATGTAAGTTCTTGTAGTTATTTTCTCATAGTTTTTATAATTAATTCCCCAATTATTATTTATCGTTTGAGATTGTTATTTCTTAGTTAAATGATGTAGATTTAGGATTACAACGTGAGGCAGTACAGATTCCTCGTCTATAAGGATCCGCACGCCCACGCCTATGTCTCGTGATCTATGTATGTCTTTATTTTGATTAACAATCGTGTTTTTAGTAGATCTATATAATTGCTTTATGAATCTCTATTTTATCCGTTACGTATAGAGAAACGCTAAGATTTGGGTTTTCGCCGCGTCAATCTGGCCACGTCTTTATGGTGAGATTGTCCACCTAGAATTTCTTATCTTAGTAGGTATGGCTACAGCTACGTTGCTCGTCTGTTTTAATTAGCGTATGAATAGAAAATACCAATATAGGGCTACTAGGTCGGCTCATGAATTGATCTTCCGGGACTTTCAGCGAGATCTAGATCTATTCTGTATTAGGGAATTGTGCACATCTAGTTATACGTAAATCGTAGATTAACATGATACCTAAAAAGTTAGTGTTAATGGGACGGAGACTGATGCGATCGCTTAGGAAGTACGCCTAACCACAGGAATGTTGCCTAGGTAAGGAATACGGTTAATATCGGCATCCCTAGTTTTGTAAGCGTGCAAGTTATATAAGCTGGAGGCCTAAAAAGCGAAGTAACTTAATGTAGCATAGTGATCTAGATGGCCTACCCGGAGCTAGATCTAGTTTAGGGGATGACTCTCGTAGCCAATATAAAAGAAATACGAATCGGATTAATAGTTGTCGAGTCTAGCTTAATTATATAGAATCTCTAGATCCAAACGATAACATAATAATTGGGGATGTTAATTACATTGTTTGTGTCGTGTCCTTTATCTTTCTTGTCTCTTGTTGGTCGTACACCGCTTTATGTCCTTGATATGAATAATTAATTGTTTGTATACAAATGACCCACAATTGGTTCCCTGTGGGATCGACCTTGATTCGCTATAGTTGTACTACGATGGACCTAGTCCTCTTGCTAGTATTGGTTTATGGTGGTCAAGTATTTTATTATCACTTGATCTACGACATCAAGTTTTTGGCGCCGTTGCCGGGGAGCCAACGGTCAATTTTATATATAAATAATTTTTTATTCATGTTAAGTTTTCTGTTTTAGAGTCCGTTTTTACGTTTTTGAGTCCCTCTGGTTGTCTGCTCTGTGTAAAAATTCCAGTTTTCCTCAACAACAACAACAAAAAAAAAAAAAAAAAAACTGGTTTCGCTCCCAGCGAGACTGGTCAGTAATCTGGAATTTCACGTGTCCGTTTATCCCCGTATGTTTAATCCGTAGGTCTGATAGCAGCATGGGAAACTATGTTAAAATCAGTCTACGGTCCGTTTTGTTTTTGTTTTTCTTCTATCTGCAGAAACCAGGGAAGCAAAAATCTGAGTCAGTAATTTTTCGCAGGCGCTGAGAAAATAACCCAGCAACATGTGGAGCTACAAATCTACGATGGGAAAAGCAATGGAAGCAACACCTTTAAAGCACCAAGATGGCTCCGAGAAAATAAATATTAAAATGTTCGAATTATTCGTGGTACAATGTTGAAGGCAAGATACTACCCTTTTTGCTTATGTTTTACTATCTTTTGGTTTTTTGAACATAAGTTAGTCTTTACATGAACCTGAGTATGAATCTTAGCCCGGAGTTGGTTTGTAAGATTAATTTTATTAGTGTGGAAGGTTCTGCCCCAAATCTGTCTCATCTAGAGGGTGTAGGGAAACATGTAGTCGTTGGAAGGCAGCAGTGAATAAAGAGTTCCTCGTAGTTACTGTCAAAATCTCATTGTCTATGCATGAGATTGCTTCTACAGCCATGGGAGAAAAAAATTTGTGTAGTTTTAAGAATTCTCAATCTAAAGAAGACGTTGAGTTTTGAGAGAGCATAATGAAGCAAAGATTATAGAGGATGTGATTAAAATGGGTCCCTAGGACTAAATCGCCTAGAATTCACTAATTCTAAAAAACGAGCCGAGGTAAGAGCTTTGTATAAATGGTATGGATAAATGTCGTTTCCTAGGTCTCACAACCAAGGAAGGGTATTAATCCGCAAAGCGATTTGAGCCCACCTCTTATAGTGCTCGGAGGGTCAAAGTCAGCGAGCCGTGAAGGATGACTGACAAGGATACTTTTTGGAAAGTCGAAGTGAGGACTTTAAACTCAGGCGAATCGCTTTAAAACCCTTAGGATTTCTTTTTTAGGATTTTAGGTTTTTGTTTTCTTTGAGTCCAATAAAGAGTAACGCGACATATGTTGAGCTTTTTTATTTTGCCGTGTTCCGATAGCCATTGGGCTAAGGATGTGCAAAACTTTTTTACTCAATATAGGCCACGAGAAATAGTGTTCCATAGGAGAGTCGAGAAATTGCTAAAGAAAAGGAAATTTAGCAATCAACCTTAAGATGGAAGCATTAAGAGAACTTAAGAATTACTGAAAATGTAACAGAGAATGATTGGTGTGAACAAGAACGCTTTTTGGTCAACTCCCAAAACTTTTTAGAATGGCGATCCAAGTGAAAATCCAAAGTTGTGTGCAATTCGTTCTGCAACTACCCTTATCCTTTCCTTTATACCTTTTCACCCTTCAACCTTTTCTATTCTCTCACCAATCTGCCTCACAATTCACATTTCTAACCATTGTTTCATCCCCCCCTCTTTCTTTCCATCTATTTCACTCTCCCACCCAATCCCAATCCCTTAAACCATTACCACTCTCACCCAATCCCTTAACCAATTTCAACCCACCCAAAACACAATTTCTTACCCACCCTTTATCTTTTCTTACCATCCTTATATATCTTTTTCTAAACTCATCATACTCTCAACGTCCATTTTGTTTACCAAATACCCTTGTGTTGCGGAATTTGAAATATTGCTAAGTTTTAATGATTATCTTTTATCATTTTGGTTTTCATGATCCTAGCTGGGGTAAGTGTAGCTCTGACCGTAACTCAATTTTAAAATTTTTTGTTTCGATCAAAATACAACTTATCTTTCTACCGGAAGTTTTAAATTTTACACTTTTCCGCCTATTCCGGCATTTATAGATGATGAGTTTTGTTCTATACTATTACACCTATCAGACCTTGTTGATGACGTTGAGACCTACTACGTGATAAATTGGGTGATTAGTAATTTCGAGGAGAAGCTACATCTCCCTAAGTTGTTGATATCCATTCAAAACGTGAAGCGTCTGCGCCCGAGTTTACGATCCTATCTTTTACCAATAGGTCACATTGAATCATTATACCTTACCAAGTGTCTCTTTTACACTGGATTGAATACATGGTTGATCCAGTCAACCTCGTGTTTTCCCACGTGGAGTAATGCTTTTTGATCTTTGTCTTCTCCACCCGGTTTTAAGAATATTTAAGCGGTGGAGGTTATAGATGAAGACTACCATCTTTAGTTGCTTGCTTATTTTTCTTTCTATTTAGTATATTTTCCTTTGTATCGAGTATGTTGTCAGTTTTCTAAATCATAATGTTGTACTGCAAACAAGTCGGGTTTAATAATTTCAATGTTTCAAACATGTAATCGTTTTATGGACTTAAAATGTTTAAGGTTTAATGTATTCCTTTTACTGTCCCTTTTATTCGATTATTATTTTTTAAGAACTAACGCTGTAACGAGTTTCGAGCTTTGTTGAAGACTTATTTTGCAGCGATAGAACTTCGTGTTCGATCTCCGGCTTGCTTGTATTCCTAGAAGTTCCTCGACGTGCTTGGACTACTCCGATATTCTGCTTCTTACTTGAGAGTCGTTTCCCGAGCTAAGTCTTTTTCTTACGTTCTCATTTTTTCTTTGTCATTGGGGACAATGACATGTTTAAGTGGGGGGTAGGAGACTTAGCTATGATGTGCTATAATTAAAAATTAAAAGAAACGGTATGGTAGAAAATTTAAGAAAAATTGAATAAATGCCATATTATTTATCTCGTACCCTTAGAATTGTGAGTTCCTAGCTAAGAATTGACAGGAAAGGAACCGAGTTGCATGAGTACGAGATCATTTTATACTTATGTGAATGTAAATTTAAGGATATTCATGCCGATTGTTGCAAGTAGTTATTTATCGTTCGATTACTCAATTTTGAATCGACTATTATCACACGAATCATAATAACTGACGAAATTATGTGTACATTGCGTAGATGATTGGTTATGCGGACTTAGTGTCGATATTTATCTGCTGATGTATTCCTATATTCTGGCCATTAAAGCGGAGTAATAAGCTTGAGATTTATCTGTGTTTTAACAAGGCGTTAAACACTGGGCTTGTAGTAACATTACCAAAGTAGCTTCGCGCTTGTGGTAATATTCAATGCTATTGACCAATCCGTGAAAGGGGATTCTTGCAATGCATAATTTACTTTTAAAGCAAGTTTCTTTCTTGAGATGTGTTAATGCTTGAAAATATGAAAATGTGAGAAAAAATTCAACTTTTAAGAGGCTTCGAGTATTTTTCTCGGTCTCCAAGTCCAAAAACCTCTTAGATAACGCTCTTGCTTATTGCACCATGTCTTTACCCATGCGAGGCTTAAGAAGTGGGAATACTGATGTTGGTAGGTTGAGATTGCGAAGTTAGCAAAAACTCTAATCTTGCCACGATTATATAAAACTGAATGCATATGCACACATCACTTCGATTCATAGCGAGTAGTGAATAATGGATACCTTATGAGCATGACTGGTATGAGTTGACTCGATTCTCTTGCGTAAGTATGATCTGACCATGGAAAATGTTGTCTTGGGGAATGACTTATTAATGATTTGTTCGGGATGATCAAAGTCTAAGTGGGGGGTAGTTGATGACGGTCAAAATGTACCCATAAAAGTCATCAACATTATCCTTAAATCGAGCCAAATAATATATATTTTATGTTAAATCACATGTGTATAATGATTATTTAATGTTTTGTGATTTATAAAATATAATTTGGTATTTATCCATTTTTTATCATTTAAATACAATTTATTGTGCAATAAATGTTTATTTTGTAGATAAAGATAAATTGGAGATTTTCTACCAAAAAAGAAGATAAATCTCAAGGCAATTCGAAGTGGAATCGGATTGAATTAAGGATAAATATCGAAGCAGCACGAGAAGAGGAGTACGGGATATAAGAGCCAGCGAGCCAATCCGGTTTTGATGGACTCATTTGGCGACCCGAGTCTCGTCATTTGGGGCGAGTCCCCCTGTCTATCCGGATTAGCTTGGAATTATCCTAACGAGTTTCAGACTTCATTTGGATTTAGGAAACCTATTTTAGATCGGTTTAGGAATATCCTATGCGAATTTTCACTCTTATAAATACTTGTACTAGTTCATTAGCAAAACCACACCTTAGACACTTTTCTCAGTTAATAATAAAATCCTCAGTTTTCCTCAGAGTGGTATTTTACAAGTTCTGCAATTATGTTAAGTTCTTGTAGTTATTTTCTCTTAGTTTTTATAATTAATTCCCCAATTATTATTTATCGTTTGAGATTGTTATTTCTTAGTTAAATGATGTAGATTTAGGATTACGACGTGAGGCAGTACGGATTCCTCGTCTATATGGATCCGCACGCCCACGCCTATATCTCGTGATCTATGTATGACTTTATTTTGATTAACAATCGTGTTTTTAGTAGATCTATATAATTGCTTTATGAATCTCTATTTTATCCGTTACGTATAGAGAAACGCTAAGATTTGGGTTTTCGCCGCGTCAATCTGGCCACGTCTTTATGGTGTGATTGTCCACCTAGAATTTCTTATCTTGGTAGGTATGGCTACGGCTACGTTGCTCGTCTGTTTTAATTAGCGTATGATTAGAAAATACCATTATAGGGCTCCTAGGTCGGCTCATGAATTGATCTTCTGGGACTTTCAGCGAGATCTAGATATGTTCTGTATTAGGGAATTGTGCACATCTAGTTATCGTAAATCGTAGATTAACATGATACCTAAAAAGTTCGTGTTAATGGGACGAGAGGCGATGCGATCGCTTAGGAAATGCGCCTAACCACAGGAATGTTTCCTAGGTGAGGAATACGGTTAATATCGGCATCCCTAGTTTTGTAAGCGTGCAAGTTATATGAGATGGAGGCCTAAAAAGTGAAGTCACGTAATGTAGCATAGTGATCTAGATGGCCTACCCGGAGCTAGATCTAGTTTAGGGGATGACTCATGTAGCCAATATAAAAGAAATACGAATCAGATTAATAGTTGTCGAGTCTAGTTTAATTATATAGAATCTCTAGATCCAAACGATAACATAATAATTGGGGAGGTTAATTACATTGTTTGTGCCGTGTCCTTTATCTTTCTTGTCTCTTGTTGGTCGTAGACCGCTTTATGTCCTTGATATGAATAATTAATTGTTTGTATATAAATGACCCACAATTGGTTCCCTGTGGGATCGACCTTGACTCGCTATAGCTGTACTACGATGGACCTAGTCCTCTTGCTAGTATTGGTTTATGGTGGTCAAGTATTTTATTATCACTTGATCTGCGTCATCAAAAACACAACACAAAAGCATCACTAGATTCTGATTGTTGGGGTCCATCGAAGGTGGGATCATTGGGTGGTCACATATATTTTGTGTCCTTCATAGATGACTACTCAAGAATGACTTGGGTGGTGATGATGAAACATAAGAGTGTGGCATTCAATAGTTTCATGAAGTGGAAGGCCCTAGTGGAGAATCAGACATGCAAGAAGATTATGAGGCTTTGAACATATAATGGTCTGGAATTCTGCTGGTCTAAGTATAATGAATTCAACAGGAATGAAGGTATTTCTAGACATCATACAGTCAGGAATACTGCTAAGCAGAATGGGGTATCTTAGAGGCTAAATCAAACACTTCTGGAGATGGCAAGATGCATGCTCTTTAATGCGGATTAGTCAAGGAGATTTTGGGAAGAGGCTGTCAGCGCAACATGCTACTTAATCAACATGAGTCATCACATAGGGATCAATCTCAATACACCAATTTAGATGTGTCAGGAAAGCCTACTGGCTACTCAGTTCTAAGCGTTTTTGGAAGCACAGTCTACTACCATGTTAGTGAGGGTAAGTAGGAGGCAAGAGCCAATAAAGAAGTGTTTGTAGGGTATGGTGATGGAGTGAAGGGTTATAGAATTTAGTCATCAAGAGAGAACATGGTCATATTCAGCAGAGATGTGGTCTTTGATGAAAATTCTATGCTTAACTCATCGGTGAGAGGGTCTGCTGAATCAGAGAGAGCTGACAAACATGTGGAGCTTCAAGTGGAGTCCGCTGAGCTGCAATACGTATGTGGTCCAAGTCAGCACTCATCTGATTTGGTTGTTGAACCAGAGCTGAATCCAAGCCAGTCAACTGATAATCAAACAGCAGATATTGGTCAGCAGAGTATAGCTGTCAATAGAGCTAGAAGAACCAATGTTGGGGTACCTCCCGAGAGGTATAAGTTTGATGACATGGTTGGGTATGCACTTCAAATTGCAGAAGAAGAGGATAAATCAGAACCATCTACTTACAGGGAATAAGTGACATGTTCTGAGGCATCTCAACGGGTTACTGCCATGAGAGATGAAATAAAGTCATTGCTAAAGAATCAGACTTGAGATCTGGTCAAACAACCACAGAAAAAGAGAGTTGTTACTTGCAAATAGGTCTTCAAAAAAGAAGGAATAAATGACATTTAAAGAAAGAGTCAAGTATAAGGCATGTTTGGTTGCAAGAGGATTCAATCAGAAAGAAGGAGTGGACTTGATGAGATATTTTCACCAGTGGTCAGGCACACTTCAATCCGAGTGTTACGAGAAATGGTGGTACAACAAGATTTTGAACTTGAGCAGTTAGATGTGAAGACATCCATTCTACATGATGGGGTAGATAAGGAGATATACATGACTAAGCCAAAGGGGTTCCAAGTTCCTGGCAAGGAATGATATGTTTGTAAGTTGAAGAACCTTGTATGGACTGAAGCAAGCTCCAAGGAAATGGCATAAAAGGTTTTACAGTTACATGATCCAACAAGGTTATAATAGAAGCCCATATGACTGGTGTGTGTGTATCACAGTCAGCTGAGAGATGAATCATACATTTATCTTGTCTTGTATGTGGATGACATGTTGATACCTACAAGGTAGAAGTCTGAGATTTTGAGTCTGAAAGACCTTTTCAGTGCTGAGTTAGAGATGAAAGATTTGGGTGCAGCCAAGAAGATTTTGAGGATGGAGATCTTTAGAGACAGGAGTCAGAGGAAGTTTTTCCTATCTCAGCAGGGTTATATACAGAAGATTTTCTCTAGGTTTGGCATGTATGCTGCAAAACCAATAGATACTCATGTGACATCCAATGCTCATCTATATGTTTATGCTTCACAATCAGTAGATGCGAAGGAATACATGTCAACAGTTCCATATTCTAGTGCTGTTGGCAGTCTGATGTATGCCATGGTTTGCACTATGCATGATTTGGCTCAGGTAGTGAGTGTTGTCAGCAGGTTTATGGCTCAACCCAGAAAGGAACACTAGAAATCTGTGAAAAGAATGTTCAGGTACCTGAGAGGCAGAGTTGAGGTTGGTCTTATTTGTGGAAGTGATAGTCAAGGTTTGATCACAGGGTATTATGATGCTGATTATGCAGGACAATAGGAAATCAATGGCTGGTTTTGTTTTCACTTTGAGGAATTTAGTGGTTAGCTAGAAAGCAACTCTTCAGGAAACAATGGCTTTATCAACTATAGAGGCAGAATATATGACTCTTACTGAAGCAGCCAAGGAGGGCATCTGGTTGAAGGGACTAGTCAGTGATTTGGGGCTACATCAGGATCAAGCAAAGATATATTTTGGCAGTTTGAGTGCACTATGTCTGGCTAAGGATCATATTCATCATGAGAGAATCAAACATATAGTTGTGAGATATCATTTCCTCAGGAATGAGATGAGGGTTCAAGTAAGAAAGATCAACACCAAGAAAATCCTGTTGATATTTTTACTAAACCTGTTTAACAAAGCAAGTTTCAGTTGTGTCTGGACTTTCTGAAAATTTGAAGATTATAATCTGTTTTCTGGATGCTCAGCTGAGGGCAGATCAGCAGAGTGAATTCTGTGGAGAAGTCTGGTCCAGTACATCCTGGCAATGACGAATGCATCGGTATAGTACTTCTGGTTACGCAATCTGGTTGATTTGAAGAAGAGTTCAAATCAAGGTGGAGATTTGTTGTCAAGTGTGACTTGATCTCTACGTAACCTGGTGGAACTAATCTAGTTCTCATCTGAGTAATGGTCAGCTAAGTAAAGTATTCAAGTCTGAGAGGTCAGCTGACTGGAGTGTCAGCTGAGTGAAGTCTGCTGAGCTGTTGAATATTGTTGGGTTCTGCATCTAAGCTTCTTGGTTACTTGCCTGGTGACTCAACTGAGCTGAGTCGCATCTCGGGCATTTATGGCAATTCCGACAAAGATCTTTTTGACGGTTAGGGTTTAGGCATTTGTATCTATAAATACCAACTGTTGTAATTAATGCAAAGTGTGTAAAAATGTCATATATTTCAAGCATGATAAATATATCTTTGCCATCCGTGGAGTAGTCGGCACAATGCCGGAAACCACATTAAATCTTGTGTTCTTCTATGTTTATCTTGTTGATTGTTTATTTGTTAGATTACTTATGTTATTATCTTAATTGCCATTTGGATTCCCTTCTTGTTATAACAGTAATACTTTTCCCCACGCAGGTCATTGCATGAGCAGCGGCGTATCCGTGGTACAAACAAAGTATACTGTGATTAGTGCAGCCCTATTTTGGGGATGAGATCACTGTCCAATTTGTGTGTCTAATTTCGGTGTCTAAGTAAAAACGACGTCATTTCATGTGGGTTTTATTTCTTGAAGAAAATAAAATAAAAACAAAAAACCAAAACCAAAAAAAACATTCATGAACCGACGTCATGACACAAAAATATTCGGAAAAGATGTCACG